>JAHWFP010003570.1:153554-211030 GCA_023313725.1 Lithobius niger
TAATTTAATACGTTTTTAAAGCTACATCTTAATTTATTTACTGTAAATTTTCATTTAGTATTCTCCGTTTAATTTGCTTCAACTATCAACTATTGGTATAATTACGTCTCAACTATAAAACAAAGTGAAAAGAAAAGAAAGCAAAATGAAAAGAAGCGAAACCAAATTGCAAAGAAACTAAAGCAATTTGAAACATAACGAAACCAAAATGAAAGAAAACGAAAGCAAAGTAAAAAATAACGAAACCAATTTAAAAAAACCTGTAAAATTTAGTGTAAATTTGCGAATTGCATGAGCGGTGGGTTGCAAGAAGTTCAGTGTTATTCCTACTTAAATAAGTTTTTTGCATTCTAGGATTACGACATTGGAGGTTTCTCTCTTGGTTTAACTAGTGAAAGAGCATCTGTGGGCGACTTTGCATCTTTCATATTTACGACCCAGTTTGCTGCAGTTATGCGAATGCCTTCAGAACACAGTGATATCAGCTGTTTTTCTGTTTACACAGCACCGTTCTCGACTCATTTGTGGCTGACGTGCGCTTGTGTATGTCTTCTCGTATACGCATGCTTGAGTTGTACATTCTATTTCTTTTCATTGTGTTTGAAAGCAAAAAATACAAGACCACCGTTAAAGGGAACATCTGTCGTCTGGTCCTTAATATCAGCGATTTTACAAACAGGTAGGTAGGCCTGCGAAATCTCGCTTCCTTGCTACGACACTTACCTCATGACTTCAAGCATCTGATTGCTGTTGCCCTACTTGAAAACTCGTAACACGCGGCCTACTACTCGAAATAGTTAACAAACGTAATAAGCTGTGGCCGATGCATACACCCATGTATCTTTCTGCTTATGCCGACGTAATAAAAATTACAGAAATGAACATTTAAAAACAAGTTTAGTATCCATGTCGAAAATTCATTTAAAACCGATAACGTTTCTTCCCCATTGCAGCGCCCTCATCAGGCCCAATAAAAACTGAACAAGTTTTATACAGATAGCCATTTAAGATAGTCGCGTAAAGTTATTAATGAAATTACCTATCTATGGGGTAAGGGGTAGATTATTTAAATGGCTCAGGGACTTTTTAGTTGGTAGGAAACACTGGGCTGAACTTGATGGTGAAAGATTCTCTCTTATAACAGTCACCAGTGGTGTCCCACAAGGATACGTCCTGGAACCGTTACTTTTTATTATCTTTATTAATGACCTTAAATCTTCAAACAGCGGCATCGCTTTAAACAAATTCGCCGATGATGTAAAACAATTCGGTGCCGTGGTGGATGGCTCTACTTATAACAATTTGTAAATCGGACTTAATAACCTACAATCCTGGTCCAACGACTGGCAAATGCCATTAGCAGAACACAAATGTGAAGTTGTCCATCTTGGCAAGAATAACTTGTCTTATAATTACTTTCCATCTGGAGATAAAAATCTGCCTGTTACACCGGCTTACAAAGATCGAGGCATTTGGATAAAAAATAACCTGTGTTTTACTACACACTGTAACAAAATCGTTAAAACAGCAAGACAATGGGCTGCTATCATAAAAAGGTACTTTCGCTCAGGTGACCCAACTACTCTAATTTGGGCATTCAAAGTCTATGTAAGACCGTTGCTAGAATATGCGAGCCGTGTTCGCTCACCTCATTTATTAAGAGATAGCGACCATCTGGAATCAGTTCAACGTACTTTTACAAAAATTTGAAGGGTTTTAGGGGCTTAACTTATGGTAATCGCTTTAATATTCTGGGTATAAAATTGCTTGAACTGAAAAGACTGAGCGCAGATTTGTGTCTTACTTAGCTCTTGCTACATGGTAATGTAAAAGCGGACTCGTCACTCTTGTTTGAACTCCGACTTGGAAATTATACCAGAGGTTATCCATGGAAACTCGTAGTGCAACAATCTCGTACAAATACTAAAAATTTTGATTGTAGGTTTTTCTGAGCCTCTGTTGTGTATATTTTTTGTGATTGTATTTTTTTCTTTTTGTTGCTTTGTAACTTTGTGAACGGTTGATAGAGGCTTGCCATTCCCTGCCCCCTTTTGCTAGTTGTACAAATAAACTTCATCCTACTTATCTTATCTTATCTTACTGTACATCTTATCTTAAGTACAGTGTATTTTATTATTATACAAATATAGGCTACCTAGCTATGCGTAAACATCACACGTGCAACTTTCCTAATCTTTAATAGCTCTGGATGACATCAACGCAACAGTTTACGTGGTGAGGCAAATCTGGTCTCCCTAGAAATAAAGAGAGACGTATTGGTCCTACGTCAATTCTTAATCCATAATTATTGTAATTTCACTCAGAAGTGACGAATACAGTGAAGAATTACAATGACCTTGAAATCAAGGTTGAATGTCATACCGCATTCTAACTCCGAAACAACAGAAAAAGAAGCAGAACTGAATTACAAAGCTACATTCCTGCATAAAACATTAAAAACGTCGTAAACAGATGGAAAAGCACAAGATAATTACAATAGTTTTGAGGAAAACTAATAAATAGAATAAATGGGTCTTCCCTCTATGTTTTTATTATCATGCAGTAAACTTAAGGGTGTGTGGGGTGAAGCCAACCGTCCCTTAACTCGTGAAATTAGCGTGGAGGAACAATCCTAAACTTGCTAAATTCCCTCTTCACATTTGACGTACCTATAAATGGAGTAACAACAAGTTATTGTTAAAAATTCCAGATCCCGGGACTTAACTGTAGGCGGTCGACGGAGTCAAATGTAATTTAAAAGTGCTTGGCTAAAATTGCTCCCAAGAATTTAGACAAGTGGTTCGAATGGCTGCTCAGTTAGTTGTGAATTCTATCCAGCATTAGGTATCGGTTCCCATGACGTTCGCCACATGACTAGTCACAATTGTTGGACGTGAGGAAGGTTTCACAAGATGTTTTTGACATTACTGAAAACAAACTCTGGAAAAAAATATACTAAGCTGGGAATTTAAGCCTTCAAGCCAAACTCCACCCTTAATGTTCACACTGTCAACACTTAGAGTATGATGCTCGCTTTCTTTGGTTTTGTTTACCTTGGTTTCGATGCTTCTTATACAGAAGGGGCCCACACGATCTCATTTGAGGTCCCAGGGTCATTGAAATTGTGCGATGCCAAGCAATAGCTCACTCTCCTTCAATTTAGTGATGACGGACCAAAAGTAAACGACGACAGGTCAGGCAACCGCCAAAAAACCGGATCAGGCCTTTTTAAACCCCGTGTGAGAGCATTCCAAGTCTTTTCCCGAAGCATAAAGCTTGATATAATAGTAAATTAAGCATGCGTGCGTAAAAACCAAGTCATGGAAACAAATAAACCTTTAGGTCCCTGTGGTACACTTTCCCTTCTTTTTCAGAGTTCAGTCTTTTAAAAGAAAACCAGCAGTTTACAGAAAATCGGTTATAGGGAATGTACACATAACTATCAGGGCATAAGCATTAAAAAAAAAACTTCTGACAAAGAGTGAAAAAAATCTACTTTTTATATTTTGTCTTTGAGACTGATCACCTACGTATTCTACAATGAAAAACAACCATTACTTATTTTTTGTGAAACATGACAAAAAGGCGCTGATGACGTAAACGATGGGTATATTGAAACTGACGATGATTTTCAAAACTTGACAAAACTTGTGAATGGTTAATTTCGTGGATAAAGCATCAACACAGTAGAAGACAATTTGCAGCCTTTTTGTTCACCAAAGTGACTTTTCTGGGATCAGCGCATTAAGTCATCCTCATGCGTGAGACATGACTGTCATATGCAAATAATAAAATCAACATATCAATCACTCCTTTAACAAGAAAGCAAAAAGCTGAAAACTGTCTTTGAAGAACTCTCCATTCAACATTTCGGATGTCGAACTCTCAATTTTCGCTTAACCGGAAAATAAACTTTAAATTGATTTTTGCTTCACAACTGGGTTAGGCATACTATAGCTCAGTTGTTCTGTTAAACGGGAAAGAGTAAAACGCAAGGGCCGAACCCACACTACAATTAAAATTTCCAGAGCTTAAAAAAAATAAAACAATAGGCGTGGTTTAAGCGATGAGTATTCTAACAACTGCATTAATGAAAGGCTTAATGATGTATAAAATCAACAGCAATCTTGGGAACAAAACATTTTCAATTGAGCTACGGATTAAAGTTAAAATCATGGAATACAAAATCGTTGCTGGCTAAAAATCAACTCCTGGCTACTCGCTAAATTTGACACAATAAATTCGATGGAAATTAGGGGAAAAAAGTTAAAATTATGCTGAAAAGTCGTGAATGAGAACCCAAATTGTAAACTTTGTGAAAAATTCCATTTAAAATGCATGCTTTCAAATAAAACTCACAAGCACACACACTTGCACATTAAGCAGTTTAAAAACAACCAGTGATCCAAGCAATCTTAGTTTAAATGAGAAAATGACTGATTCAATCCTTCATAATTACAACTTAGGTACAGAAATTCGCTCATACCCTCATTTAGATATAATTCTCTTCACATTTCCTGGTATTACGGTAGCCCAGGCACGGCCACACAAAACCGACGCAAGTGAATAGCATTGGCCGTCAACTGCCAACGGCACAACTTTTCACCAAAGTCTCTGATTTTTAGCTGAAGTGATGACAGCGACTTTAAATACTTGCTGGTTGATTTGTATGTTAGGGGACAACCAACCACGTCATAATACTTGATTCGCAATAAAATATATCCCCCAACATGCAAAGCATACCACAAGCTCCAAACTACTAATGAATAAAAAGTCAGAGCAAATAAATTGAACTTAAACTCAATGCTAAAACACAAGAAACTAACGTTATATTAACACAAATTACAATGATCGCAGAAGGAGACAGGGAGCAGAGCACACGCCACCAAACCGTGCCAGGCAACCCAGCGATGGAAAACAATGGTTCGCCCGGGCTACACACAGACCTGACGAGAGCCAAGGAGATGGGGGGGGGGGTCACAGACGTGCCGTCTGGACAAAAAGAAACCCACAAAAAAACTGTATTACGAAATCTTGGCAATGCAGAATCAATCGACCTGTAATACGTCCAATCACTGGATGAAGCTGTCGGGATCATAGGTGTTGCGTCTCTCTTGAAAAACAAATTGTTGTAGACAAAAAGAGGACAAAGCAGAATCTTGGGGTGGGGGAGGGGGGGGGAGGAGTAGAAGAAATCACTGCGTCTGTGTAGCGTCATTATTGTTATTTCATAAAAGTGAAATAGAAACTGCCATTAGAAACTGGATGCTGGAAGTTGGTTGAGCTGGATGAAGCCTGGTGCAGTAATGCTATTTTGATAAGTATGTAAATGAGGCCGTGTAAAAATGACCTCATGAAAGTATTGAACCTATGTAAAAACAATAAACGGTAAAGTCGATAACGTATTTCATTAAATCTAAGGGTGTGCACCAGGTCCCAGAATTCACAAAGAATATATGTGGGGAATCAATGCATTACACCTAGGTATCATTAAATAAATACAGATGCAGCGAGGAGTCGAACCCACGACCTTTGAAACCAAAGACCGAGGTCCTACCGCTGAGCCATACTGACACACCCGAGCTATATCATTAAACGAAATTGGCCGATACCAAATCCCGATCTTGATTACCAGTTCCAAATCTCCCAGTAAAATTTAAAATTTGCCTTGTGATTTCTAAACAATAAGAGAGCTGCTTGGGGCTTGGACCATTGAAAAGCTAGTGAAAACCTTCAAAATGGTATATTCAAACGTTACATCGTTCGACGAGCAGTGAAAATATCTTCAATTTGGTTTATTACCGATCTGACTGGATTTTATCTACTATCCCGATTTCTATAGATATTGCAAATGTCGGTAAGGAATTACGTGAGACATTCTGAATCGGTAATCGGAATCGGCCCAGCCTTACAAAATGTCTTTTAGTTGCTTACAGTTAACAAGCACACGTCTGCCAATGAGGCCGTCTGTTTATCATCAACTGTCAATCTTTTAACAATCCGATGCCTTTAACAATTGTCACCCTGATGGTTCCTCAAGCCCACATCCGATTCCGTTTTTTTTTTTTTTTTTTTTTTGTAAACCTTGTCCAGACTGCCGTGCTACTGCATGCAAAGTTAGGTTTGGATAGTACCTGTGGTTTTTGCGTGGTACATTAGAGATTACATTAGAGTGTGACCACAAAGGAGCTACCCCACAATAATAACACCAAAGTGACCTTACGTCAGGTGGAAAGTACAACGAAAGAATAAACGAAACAAAGTCCACTACTTCATAGCTTGGCCTACCTGACACAACCATTCTTGTAGCCACTAATTGTAAAAGCATGACACGTTAAACCTTTAGTTGGCAAAAAAAAAAAAAAAAACAAAGTGACAACATGTCAGGTGGAAATTACAAGGAAAGAATAAACGAAACAAAGTCCACTACTTTAGAACTTAGCCCACCTAATACAATCATTGTTGTAGCCGCTAATTAAAGAGCATGACACGTGAACCCTATAGTTAGTAATAAAACCAAAGTGACCACATGTCAGGTGGTCACTTTGTAAACTCTGTCACTCTATAAACGAAATAAAGTCCATTCTTTCGGAACATTGCCTACCTGACACAATTATTGTTGTTGATAATAACTGTAATAGCATTACAGGTTATATATCCATTTAGTTATGAAATCGAACACAGTAATTCACAACTGTGAGAGAAAAAAGTTATAAAGCTTTAAGTCTCTTTATGTAATGAAATTTACATAAATCCATTAAAACATGACGGACGAGTAAACAACATAATTCACGTGTTTATCGACCAGTAAACGTCTACTTGCTACAAAACTGGCTAGAGCTGGGCAATGAATTTAAAAAATGGGGCAAATTATTACCAGTATTAATGAAATTAGTTTGCTGATTGATTTTTTGAATAAGGAATGTTTCACTGATTAGTTGTTGAAATGTCAGGAATGTACTATTATTATTATTTTTATTTATCTATGATGCATGGGTAAGTAGTAACATAAGATATGGTCTGGAGATATGCGGTCATGCGCCAGAATATTTAGTAGATACACTACAAAAAATACAAAATAAGATGGTAAAAATAAATCTTAAAGATAATATTAAAAAAAATACCTCAACTTTATATTAAAAAAAAAGAAAATTATGAAAATAAAGGATCTAAAAAATTTTGTCATATTAACAAAAAATTATTTCTGTAACAAATATAAAAACTATAATATAATATTAAAAAGAAGTAAGGGAAATAAGGAGAGATTCACTGTACCAAAATGGGCAAATCAGTATGGAAAAAGAAGGAAAGAATGGTGTATACCAAAACTATATAACGAATTATCAGAAAATATGTTGCACTATTCAAGACTACAAGATTAAAAAAAAATCTATCACATAAAATAATGCACGGAACACCATTAAATACCTAAAAAAATAATACCAAAAATAATTGTAATCTATAAATCTATTAAACAACATTACAGCTGAGCTTCTTGTAATGTTTAATAGTCTAACTACCAATAACTATTTTCATTGTAAACTCATACAAGTTACTTTTTGTAACTTCGAGGATTGCATTGCTTTTGTAATTGTAATTAAAAAATAAACATTATTATTATTATTATTATTATTATTATTATTATTATTTTAACAGGAGTCAATTTAATTCACGCATGCTTTTCATTGAAATTCTTTCCAGGTATACCAGAACTACCTGAACGACGTTCAGCACGGACAACAATAATAACATTCACGTTCTTCGCATTATTTGTATTTAAAACATACAGCAGCTTACTAACTGCAACGTTGACGGTGAAAACAGTACCTCAAGTTTATAACAACCTGGATGAATTAATAATTGATGGGAAATACGGAATAGCTGTAGACAAAAGCAGTTTAGCCTTCGAATCTTTACAGGTAAAGTTTTGTAGGTAGTAACTTGGATTATTAGAAGAACAAGGAGTATAATGAAAAGTAAGAATTCTATGCCATACCAGCGTTTGAGGAACTCACGGACTTTGCTTTTTTTTTGTGGCCAATATATTTTTAAAAAATCGACTTTGCTGCTAAACTCATTCATTAAACATTCAGCCTCCTTACATTTATTTTTGTTTAAACTTAAATAATACTATTATTCACAATGATTCCCAAAGTTGTAATGAAAAGAATTTGTGGAAGAAAGAAAACCAACAGTTTTTTCTATGTAATTATGATTAAAACTTATGTGGCTTCGGAGAGTGTATGTAATCACATTAGCAGTCATGAGTATGAGCCCTCTGTTTTTCACAAGTACGGTGGCCAACCCCAGAGAAGGGGTCATGACCAGTATAGTAGGGAGATGCTAGCCATGACCAGTGAAGAGAATTCAGTGTGAGAATTCAGATACCGGCAACTATAACATTTGGTAAAGGTGTTTGACTTAGTACCAGGTATATTTCCCACTTACCCTGGAACGACAAACATGGTCACTCATGACACTGTCCTCCCTACTGATAAAGTAGTTCCCATCCTTTGTTATCGGCAAGGTAAAAATGAGAAGGAACTAATGATCAAATAAGTTAAGTGAATGTTGAAATTCGGTTTAATCCAAGAATCAAACTCCTCTTACAACAGCCCCATGAGAATAGTCTGTAAGGAAGGGTTCAAGTCCAGGCCAGCAGCTGAATATTAAGAGCTTACGGAAATCATGGAAATCAACTACCATACTATTCATCTCTGTAAAAGGCAGCTCACTGAAGGTATATAAGAGTTTTTGATCTATTCAGTAGTTTTGACTGGTGCGTCTCACAGAATGTCACGACTACGTAGGGAAAATTTGAATCCTGAAAACGAATATGGGAATGAAAAATGCCTGCTTTGGTTTTCAAAGGCTTACCGAGCAGGTGTGTAAACGAATCTAAGAATTCACTACACCCTTTAAGGACAATACTGCTGTGGATTCAGAAACATGGAAGGATTATATCTTTAACGTTTATGCTGTCTTTTTTGTTTTTCACAACAAAAAAGACGGCATAACTGTCAGTAACTGGCCAAGTGGCTTGTGATCATGTCACTTATTAAGGACATGAAGCTGGAAAATGGTTTCGAACGCCCCCACTATGTTAAGATCCAAGCTGTTCAAGCTTTCAAATGGCCAGTTACTAAAACAGAAGTAAGATCCTTTTGTGTAAGACACTATCTTGATGGTGTATTATCAATGACACCTACGTAAACATTATAAAAAGTGTTTGCCTTTAACTGACCACATGAAATAATAAGCCACAGACCCCCCCCCCCCCCATCACGTGGCTTTAAGCATTAAGCATTTAATCAGTTGAAACTAGTTTTGTTGTCAAAACCAGTATTGAAGGCATCTAATTTCTCAGAGCCCTTCATTGTCCAGTGTGACTGTTCTGACTGGAGGATGGACTTCGTCCTGTCTCAGAACATGAAGTGTTCAGAACATGAAGACTGCTCGTACCTCTCCAGAAAGCTCAGTCCCAAAGAGCAAGCTTTTTAGACCACAGAAAGAAAGTGTGTCTACATCAATTTGGGCCATGGCCAAGTTACTTGTGTGTCACCAAATGTATCATAGGAGCACACCACAATCCTCTCCATTTGGTTAAAGCAAATGACGGGAAAGGATGGCAGACTTCTAAATTAGAGCCTGAGCGAGACCTTAATTACTAGGTTCGCTACAAACCATGAAGGCAGCACTACCCTGTCGGTCTTTCTCATAAGAACAGGATAACTGGTATAGTTTATGTGGGTATGTTATAGGCCTAACCTTAAGAAACCCTGGTTTGTGTATGTAGTGCATGTAACTTTAGTAAAGTTTGTTTTAAAGTAGCCAGGTTCTTGAAAACCTTAGGAGCCAACGTTTTGTTATTTTCTCACAGTAAATAACATAGATACCTCATAGTTAGCTATAAGGTTAAACGTTGCATTTGGTTGTTATAGCATCTAAATACGATGCTGTTTTTGCTATTTTTTTCTGTGGAAAATAAAATACATGTCTTGAGTGTTAAATGGTTCAACAGTCGTAGGTTGTTTGGTACACCTGTAAACCTTCTGATGTGATCAGTGTACGATGCTGATCAGTGAGATCAGTGTGATCAGTGTGATCAGTGTACGATGCTGTTTTTGTGTAGGGGGAATTGTGGCTTAATGGCACGTTGACTGATAGGTCATCAGCCCCATAACACTCAAGATTTCAAGCAGGTTGGATAGTCACTCGCTGTTCTGCATTATTGGTAGTACTCATTCCAGCACACCAAGTTTTGTTTCAACCCTAATTACAAGCTTCTTGAAATCCCAGAAGTCAGTCCCTTTTGTGGATGCTTGTGATGGAGATCGCTATTCGCCAATTTAGTGATCAGACCAGTATAGTGGTACTGCTGAATGTGATACTGGTGCTTGTATGACAGTTGTTTTACTGTCAAGGTTCATATTAGTCACCAGGATGCAGTTCCTTTATTTAATGTTGTTGTGCATGGTTTCATGAATTTATGGTTTAAAAAAAATTCATGGTCTCTTCACTCTGCTCGTTATGTAGTGTAAACAGTAATTTTAAAGCCTGCGGTATTAATCTAAGCTGAAGGATAGGATGAATGGAATTTAGTGCATCATGTAAATCTTTCGTTACACTATAAACTTTAAAACGTAACTGCCAACAGTTGAGCAGTTTCACGATTCATCTTTAAATTCAAGGCGGATTTATTGCCTTGGATTGTAGCCCTTGCCTGCTTGTTCTGATGAGAATTTTCCTCGGTTTATTTTAGCCAATAAGGAAGGGGGTATTTTGGGTGCATCAGCCAGTCACTGCCCTCTTATTCTGATAAACGCTGTGATAATTCGCTAAGCGGGCGATAATAAGTGATAAGCAGCGTTTGTGCAAAAGCGATAATCAATAATCAAAAATAGTTATCAACAGACTAAACCAGAGTCGTATGTTCGTGTGTTCGAACATACGACTCTGGTTTAGTCTGTTGATAACTATTTTTGATTCTTGATTATCGCTTTTGCACAAATGCTGCCCATCACTTATTATCGCCCGCTTAGCAGATTGCGAAGTGATAAGTGATTAGCATTGATTGCGAAAACGACTTCTGGTTCTGACTGCCGCTACCTAGTGATTCTTACGACGGGGACTGAATTGATTGTTAGCCCCGATTCGTTTATTGCTGCTGTAGGTAAGTTAGCATTGAACGTGATCTAATGAGATCTGAAAGAAATAAGTACAACGTATTTTTCAGAGTTTGTCTCTTCAGTTTTCAGTTTTACATTGTTTTGCGTTGTTACAATTGAAACTAATCGAAGCCAAGAGTTGATGAGTGGCCTTGTGAAAATACCAGACACAAAAATCTCAGAAAGAAGCTTAATGGCACGTCGACAGCTAGGTCATTAGCGTCTCAGAAAAAAAAAGCCAACTGCTCCGACTGGCAGTCGAACCCAGGACATCCTGCTGCATCGGAGTTGAGTTGTGTTTGGGTAGATAAGCAACTCCCAGCTCAAATGCATAGCCGAAGTCTGCGATGGCAAGCGTGACTCGCGAATGTATCCCATAATACAAAGCGCGCCTGCTACTTCCGCCTGACCAAGCCGCCATGAGGTATTCGAATTTGAGGTATTCGCAGTTGATCCGCTCGTAGACGAATGGAATTCTACCGTAGGCGGTGGAATTTTCTGTGAAATACGCCCTGTACTACGTTGTTTATGATGTATCAAACGTAGGTAAGATAAGGGATTTTTATATTGCCAGGCGTAGGTGCCATTGTGTTTTGTAACAAAGTTTGACAGTCGAACGAAACCTTAACACCGATTTGTTGGGGAAGTAAATATCGTATTTTTGTAACACACGAGACGTGGTGCTTATGAATGCATGATATTTGCAAGAAAACCGGTGTAGAATGAGTCATCTTCTTGTGACAACAGTAAGTTTAACCAAGTTAAAATGTCGCAGCAGCAGAAAAATTGAAAAAAATTACTAAATATAATTTAGTACCGTTATACCAGTTTAGTACCGCGTATAATACTAGGCGTCGTCTGCTTTCTCCGCCATGTTGAAAGATGGTTTAGAGGGATTAAACCTAGTTCGTTGGGTGTAAATTTCCGATCCCGCGGCCGAGAGTGCCGATTGGCGTAGCGGTACGTCCTTTGATGCCGCGCTCTTAAACTTCCGGTTTAGTCAAGTTGCTTATCCACCAAAACACAACTCAACTCCTATGCTGCTGACTAGGCAGGGCACTCTAGCCCCTGTTTTTCCAGGCAGACCGTGACTGCAGGTTCCAGCTAAGCTTAGGAGCTGTTCATTTATTCTCAGTGGTGAAACAATTGTTTGTGAATTTTAGATCGCCACTGAGATTGAACAGCTAATAGGGGGGCTGGAGCTTCTAGCCAGGGAAAGCATCGATCGTGTTGTGGTTGGTACGTCTGGCCTAGTCATCCGAAAGTCCTGGATTCGAGTCCGAGATGGGGGCTGATGTCTTTTCTTTCATTCTCAGTTTAGTGTCTCCTACATTCACAATGTTGTCTTTAATGCCGACTGTTTGCTTTGTTAACTTGTCATTTACACTTCACTCGAAACTGATGACTATGTATACCTAAAAACTAAATGTAAATGTGGGTTTTTATTGGTTTTTATTTGAGTGTCACTATATCTTCCACGTTTTTTTTTTTACCTACAGAGCGCTCAACATGGCCCCCTCTACAGAATTTGGAGAAAAGTACTAAGCGAATCTGGCAGCATAGTGTCAAGTATGAATGAAGGTTACACGAAAGTGATGAAAGAAGATTACGCATTTCTTGCCGTCGAATCAAGTGCTGTCCATCAAGTGTCTCAATCTAATTGCCGAATGATAATTTTAAAACAACGTTATCTTCCAATAAGTTTGAGCTTTTTCTTCCCAAAAAACTCTTCATTAGTTGACACCTTCTCGTTAAAGTAAGTAAAATTTTCATTGAAGTTGTTCTTATTACAAATTAACGCCAATAAAATAACAGAAATGGCTAAAATAACCCAGGTTTTTAGATTGACCAATTTTATACTAGCATCCGTCCAAAAGGGAGATTTATTGAAAGTTTGCATGCTTTGCTTCGATGCCACCAACAGCTTGATAGGGAACATCTAGTTACTAAAAGTAATAGCTGCAGAACAGTACGTCGGCATCTGACCAATGTAATGCATTTAGAATAAGGAAATATCACTACAGCAGGGCTGTGCCGATTGAGCGTGCAAAAGTTAAAACTGCTCCTCTTACATGGGTCGCTTTTAATTCCTGATATTTTTCAAACATTGGTACAGATCGGCTGCTGCAGATCGGGTACAGGTCGGCTGGCCAGCTGAATATAGAATCGAATCCCAATTTAAAATAAAAAGTAAAAAAATTCGTCTGTTGATGCGTAAGGGGACATATACCCCTATGCAACAAGGCACAGCCAGCTTTTGATAACACCACTGCTGCGTCAATAGACGACTTTTAGAACATGCCACTAAGCAGACGAGAGAAACAACTAGGGCGTCATCAGTAACACTGTTGACAAAATGGAGCAAAGCGATTATTAATCACACAATAAATTAAAGTTGCATAAACGCCAGACGAATGCTGGGTCGAATCTTCCACGACTACTAAGGCACGAATGTGATATAATAAAAATCTGTGTATCCTCAGTCATTATTTAGACACACGCTACTGTATCGCGCTTAGTTAGGTAACAATCATCACAACAAATATCGTATCAATTTAACTGTCGAGGCTGTAAACCATTCTAGCGCGACGCCATAGAGTTAGTGTCTAAGGCCGCGTTTACGCAACAAGACCGTCTCGCTCGCCTAAAGCTATTTGCTAGCCAACCGTGTTTTATTTACGCTTAATTTCCCCGTTTCTGTTAAATGAATGCGGTAATAGGTAACAAATTAAAATGTATTATAAATAACAACACGGAATAAGAACAAAGTGCAACAGTCATTTTAAACATTGGTACAACATTGTTGCCATTTCACGCTATTTCCAGAATTTCCTATTCTCGCTGAAAAAACAGCTTCTAGCAGTGATCAAACGACGGCAGAATAAATAGCGAGAACTAAATATCCAACATGGCGTCCATTCACGGGTTGTCGAATCGAAGACAACTCATCGAATACCGGCATTCAGAAATCTGTCGGTCGTCTTGTACAGCAGTAAAAATTGTTTTCTAGCTGTCATAAATCGACGATGTCATGTTTCACGCTTTGTTCATCGTGTCGCGAGCCACGAGGAGAAGATTTGCGTCCGCGTTGTTGCCATGATTACTACGTATAGACAACTTGTAAGCCACATTCTTCGGTAAAGGCGAGAAGCAGCTAGCAGATTTAGTATTAACCAAGTGAAAGCTAGTAAGTGAGAAATTTGTCGTTGCGTAAACGCGCCTTAATATCCTGAAGCAGAGTTGGGCACATTTCAGGTACTTGGAAAAAAATAACTAGCGGAGTCGCTCGCTTCGCGTGCTCATTCCGCGTCGTCTCGCACGCTCGAAGAGCTTTCATGCTGCAACTCTTGTGCTGCTGATAGACATTCCACGTCTAAGACGATCAAGCAAATGGTCAGAATGCAGTACGCGTTTTTCGTAAGGCTTCACTGCAAACAAATGATAACCATAAACCATTCCAACAGTCTGGGCATCTGCCAGCTACGTGCGCGTGGGTCTATGCTTCCAGTAATTTCTTTGATTCCAAGAGCATCACAAAATCACGTGCTGATTATTTCGACGCAAACTAATTGTAATTATTGCTCACAGTTCGTCCATCGCATTCCTAAGCGCACCTGCATTTCACCTATATCATTCAAAACATACGATTTGTTTGTTTGCACATTTGTACGTCTTCTCCTCCAGAAGTAATCCCCTATGAAGGTGAGAGATGAAAGATTGAGAGAGAGAGCAAAGCGAGACACACATTGAAAAGGTTTCCTTTACATGGAAATCTGTCGCTCTGCTCGCTCAATCAATCCACCACCGTGCTTCAGAAACACGAATGTTTAGCTCCCCTTTAAAACCAGGTTTCCATGCATCAAGTCAGTTGATACAAAACCAATTTAATTATCTGTATGTGTTACGTTGCACAATACGTCGTCGTTTAGATTATTTTTGCGTGCATCCTTCTCCAGATCATCTCAGTGCGTAACTGATAGCTTCAAGACGATCCATGTTTCGTGTAATTTCTATGTACTGATTAATATTGAATATTTCGATGTGCTGATTTTTTCTACACAAACAAATTGCGAAAGTTGTTCGCAGATCTTTCGTCACGTTCCTCAGCATATATACATTTCACCTACATCATTCCAAAATACGATTTGTTTGTTTGCACGTTTGTACGTATTCTCCTCCAGATGTAATCCCCTACGAAGGTGAGAGATGAAAGATTGATAGAGCAAAGCGAAACACACATTGAAAAGGTTTAGTTTACGTGGAAATCACTCGCTTTGCTCGTTCAATCCACGCACCTCCATGCTTCAGAAACACGAATGTTTGACACCATTTCAAAACCAAATCTATTGTTTTGATTTCTCCATGCATCAAGTCAGTTAATACAAAACCAATTTTAAGATTTACAGGGTGATTCATAAAGTACTAAAAAATAGGCCCATGAATGTAGGCCTATAAATTGTAGGCCTATACTTTGTAGGTCTATAAAATATAGGCCTATACTATAGAGGTGCCTAATTTTATTGACGCATGAAACAAACACCTTTCTACATTATAATAAAGGCTTGCTATGTGCATCCTTGAATTATTTGTGTGGATCTCCGCCTGCACTTGACGGGGATGTTCTGTAATTGTATTGTAGCAAACTGTGTGTTGTCAGGTATATGTAGTAGCCTATTACTCATCCGTCGTAGCCACCTTCTTTGAACGTAGACGTTGAACATTATGTTGGAACGTGTAGGCCTGTGAGACATGTCCCCCGAAGTATACTATTGAGGAGAGGTTTGAACTAGTCCTGCTTGTGGCATGGAGGAAGCCAACTTCCAAACCACTGCAGCAGTTATTGACCAATTTTACTCCCGCCATCCAGACAGAGATAGGCCATGTTGCAACACAGTCAATGATTTGTTTCGGGAATTTAAGGCAACAGGGTCTATAGCAGACGACTGGGGAGCATGTGGTCCTCCACATTCGGCTACAGATCAAGAAAACTATTCTTGCAGTAATTGAATCTATCGAAGCAACCCCTTGAACATCACAACGAGACCTTGCCCGGCATTTTATTACCAACCAAACAGCCATCCATCCTTTAAGGAACAGGGGTACCATAGATACAAACCGCCACTCCACAACATCTTAATGAGGAGGACTATGACACAATTCTATGACACAATTCGCACAATTGGCTGTTAAAACCATTCATGGTGATGCCACATTTCTATGCCGTCTGGCAATGACTGACGAGGCCCATATTTAATTACACGTATTACCCAACAAACAGAACACACGTGAATACAGCATCACAATCCCACATTACACAATTGAGGGACACCACCAATATAATCCCAGCACAAATGTGTGGTGCGGGTTTGTGGGTTCACGGTTGATAGAACTATTCTTCATTGATGAACCCCTGAATGCTGAACAGTATTTACTTCTGCTCCAAGATGAGATTCAACCATCCATCGTGGAGGAAATGCCGCTTGTCCATCTTAATTCCACTTGGTATCAGCACTTCGGACGCAATGTACGGGAGTGGTTGATTCAGACTTTTGGTGGCAGGTGGATTGGGAAGGGAGGAGCAGTAGAAAGGCCACCCAGAAGTCCTAATCTAAACCCTCCAAACCTCTTCCTATGGGATTATCTGAGGAACAGGCTAGGCGCAGTGCTACATCACCCGGGGACCATTAAGGAGCTAAGGCAATGTATTGTTGTGATCTGTCAAACAATTATACCGGATATGATTGAGTGAGTTTGTCAAAATTATGATCAAAGTCTTCGCCATTACATTGAAGCACAAGGCGGACTGTACTGCAATACATGAATACGTTTAGAGATATCAACGAATTTCAAACCTTTTCGGTTACTGGATTCAAATCCTGGTTTCACAATAATATATTCACAAAGTTAATGAAACAGGATATTAGATGAGCTTACTAGGCTTGTAGGTTGGATACAGTAGGGGCCGTGCTACACCTCTTGAGCACATTTTATTTCCGGGGGGGGGGTGACAGAACCACTACCCCATTCAATTATGATGGGCTTTCCAGTGGTACAATAACCTAAGATGCACTGCACAAAACTTGGAGCAATCGTGTGAACATCATCATTTTATTAGGTCTATCATAGGCCTACATTTTATAGGCCTGCATTATCATAGGCCTACGTCTTATAGGCCTACTTTACAGTACTTTATGAATCACCCTGTATATGTGGTGTGTTGCAAAATACGTCGTCCTTTTAGGTTATTTTTCCGTGCATCCTTTTCCAGATCATCTCGCTTCGCTCGAGGAAATTTTCATGAACAAACTATGACGTCATGAACAAACATCATGAGGGATAAACAAAACTTTGATGTTATTTTTTCAGGATTTTTCGCGTGTTTGAGGGTCATAATATCAAGTTACAGCGATGAAAATAGGCCTATACTGTGCGCAATTTAATTATCTTTCGTTTGGTTCTATTCCCATCTTTGTAGGTGCTTCGGTTCCGGAGGAGTAGAGGTACAACACACAAACAGACGCGCACGCACGTCATACGTCCTTAATGATGTAGACAAGCTGACAGGAATGCACTATACTGTGCTCCTGCTCCGTGCTCATTGGATTGGAGTTGTTGTTTGTAGGAGTATAAAAAAAATTGACAATACGCACAAATCGAGTGAACTACTCATAGTCATCAAAACTCCCATTGCAAGAAAACATTTTGTAGGCCGTGCGGGTACCTTGAATGCCCTGGCCTGGGTACAGTGGATCCACCTGACCCCCCCCCCCCCTTTGTGAGGACCCTGGACAGACCTTCCACATAAAAAACGATCAAGCAAATTATAAGATTGTAGTATGCGATATCGGTTATCTCAAGAGAAGGTCAATATTATTTTTTTACGTCCAATATTTGGTATATAAAACGGCCCCCCTCCCCCCCCCCTACGAATTTCATTGCTCTGCCTTACTTCAAAGGCATCTCTGAAGTCCTTAAGAAGAAACTTAGCATCAATAACATCCGACTTGTTTCAAACAGCCACCAAAATATTAAGCAGCTGACCATGCACCATGAAAATAAAAGCAATAACAAATCAGACGACATGCTTTCCACACGCAATACTCTTTATCTAATTCCCTGTACGGAGCCAACCTGTACTGCTACATATGTAGGACAATCCCTTTAAAAACTTAAGGAACGTATGGCATCCCATAAATCAAACTTCAAATTAAAAGTCGAATCAAATTGATCAATTCATAAGTGTATTTACGGTAATTTCGAAAAAGCATCAATTACGATGTATAAAAATGAAACTGCTAATTGTGTTTGTGATCTTGTTTTTCGTTCACCAATGCAGTAGGAGGTTCTGGATCCATCTATGAACCGGTCATTATTTAATGGCCGGGGGTAAGGGAAGCCTAAGGAAAATGTGACCATCTAATTTTTGATAACCTCCCCTCTCCTTATACCCTGACAAAAATCGTGTCCCGCCCCAATTCAAATTTCCAAAAATGGTGCAACCCCGCCAGCTAAAAAAAATGTAGCTTTTTTTGTATTGTTATTCACTACGTTTTCATGGCCACAAGAAAGCGCATTCTAGCGATGCGCTTTGAAATGCGCATCAAAAAACGGCACCTGTTTACAAGACGAAAGATAGCGATTAGGGCCAATGTGCTAAGGAATGCGATTCGACCAGTGCGATCGGGAAAACCCTTTCTTCCTGCCCTCCCTTTGGCAAAGAGTGAGCTAGTCCCACGCTGCTCTACCCCCTGCACGTTGTAAACTAGGTCAGCTTAGACCCAAGTAACTAAATGTAATTACAACTTAGTAGTCTTCCTAGTCATGCACACTTATTTTCAGTTTATTTACCTAAAATTCGAATGGCACCAGCACAAATTACATGGGTGCCGTAACTGTGTCCGCCATCTTTACCATGCTTTCTCCAATGGCTCAATGCGATTGCGAGTGTTTACATGCACAAAGACGATGCGATACGGATTTTGAAACCACCTCCGTGAAGCGCATTGGGGGAATGCGCCACGAACAGAGAAAGCGCCACGAACGGCTGTTTACAAGACCCACGGAGGCGACACGGACGCGATGCGCATCGCTCTGAAGCGCTTCGAAGTGGTCATGTAAACGTAGTGATTGAGACTGTCTGCAGAGGAATTCCTACAGACAAATGCATTTCAATTCATTTCAGTTACTAATTATGTACTTAAACACAAGATGTTTTTTTTTGTCCAAAATATTAAAAAAAAACTTACAAATGAGTAAATGAAGCAAGCAGTCTGCATTAAAGACTGTCCTTGTGAGGAAACGCAATACACTAGTCTGAGAAAGAAAGAAAAGACTACTGCCCGACTGGGACTCGAACCCAGGACATCCCGTTTACAAGCCGGGCGCTCTAACCACTGCGCTACCGGGGCGGGTACTGGCTACAGGCTCCAACCGAGCTAAGTAGCTGTTCAATCTTTCTCAGTGGTGACCTAAAGATCACAAACAAACATACAAGGAGGGAAAGCAACTTTGCTTCTTGGCCTCCACACTAGAAATAATGCAAGTAGTAAATAAATAAAGAAATCACAAGGTAAAGGGTAAATGAAGCAAGCAATCTGCATTAAAGACTGTCCTTGTGAGGAAACGCAATACACTAGTCTGAGAAAGAAAGAAAAGACTACTGCCCCGACTTTTAGTAGTCTTTTCTTTCTTTTTCAGACTAGTGTATTGCGTTTCCTCACAATACGTTTCCTCCATTTACCTTGTGATTTCTTTATTTATTTACAAATGAGTGTTTATCTCCAGTATAAATTCAAAATTTCGAAATTATGGAGATTGGACAGAGCCAGAAAAGAACAGTCGACGAAAAATTGCATTTAATTTTCATTGGTAAAATAAGCATCAGAACCATCGATTAGAAGTTCGTTTAAACGATAAATTAACTACTGTCATGATATTTTTGCAAGAGAAGATAGTTTTTAGCTACAATCCTACTCAAAATAAATACGCACCAAAAAGTAAAAAATAACGACTCCATCAAAAGGTAAAAAAAAATAGCAATAAATAACCACAGTGTTATATTCTCGTGTGTAGTCTTAAATCTCAGAAATCTGAGATCCCTTCTCACACTACCAAGCTGTATGCACAAGATCTCGGCAGTTTTTTCTTTAAAGTGTAGGTTAAAATTATTGATAAAAAAAAGCGCTCTCATGATTATTAATACTGAATCTTACTAATTGTATGCAGAATTTTTTTCACCTTTACAGAATTTTAACTCTTAGAAGTTCCGGAATACTGAAGAAGCTATACAACGAGGGACATAAGAAGCAAGAAGGATGCATGCCAAATCGTGAAATGGGGATACCTTTGCAACATGCTGTTGGAGCTTTCATCCTACTTGTTGGGGGCATATTAGTTTCAATGTTGTGTCTCTTAGCTGAAATTTTGACTATACCTGTTCTAAATTTGGTTTAAAATGTTATTGTAGAAATTAGGCAGAAATTAGATGAATTAAAATAAATAATTATGACGTTAGATATGCAAGAATCTACTTCAAAAGATTGAGTGCAGGCACATGCAGCAGGGGGGGGGGGGGTTGCACCCTACCCCTAACTCATTTTCCCAGCCGGCAAATTCGTATAGAGAAAATAAACTGTCGTTGCACATGCAGAGGATGTTCTGTTAATAATTATTATTTATTATTTGGGAGGGGAAACAAGAGAGTCGGCATTTCACCTTTTCCAGTCAATTCCGGATGACGACAAATAGCAAACTGTGGGAGAGCTAACTAATTAGACTGAACAAATTCTAAGGAAAGCTGGGGAACTTTGGGGTTAAGTTAGGGTTAAGAGGCTTAATAAAAAGGCTTACTTTAGGTTGGGGGAAAATAGCCTAACAAAAATTGGGCCTACTAGAGGCCTAACAGCCAAAACTCCCCCTGACTAGGAGACCTAGCAGGGGTTGAGGGAGGACCAGCTGGGTGGCTGGCCCGAAGGCTTTCTGATTTTTCATGCTGGCCCCCTTGCTTAATTACGTATTGGTAACCCCTGACAACCGCGAAATGGCCAGGGTATTATGGGAAATGGAAGCTTCTACAAGGTTCTAGAGGCAGGAACCAGAAATCAAATTACAAGGCATAGATAATGTCTACCTATGTAAGATTAGACACACAAGACTAAGATTGGCCATTGGCCCCAACAAACATGCAAGTAAACAAGATTTGCTACACCGGAACAAGGAGTTTGGGCTCGCAGGGCCAGTTTAGCACCTCTTTTATCGTACATCACATTGCAGTCTTGCTCTTGCCCCGTGCCGATTCCCATGTCTACCCAGAATTGACCCCCCCCCCCACGATGGCACCAAAATAAAGCCAACACACTGAAAATAGTAATGATCCTTTTTCTTTATTCACTCAGTCAACACATGTGACACTATAAAAAGCAAACCAGGTTTATGATGGCAGTTTTTACACCTTTTGTGCTGCGAGATTGTATTATCGTAATAAAATCAGTTTGCAAGCTTGCATTTGACAAATAGACTTGTAACGTATTTTGAATCGGATAATATTTTATTTATTTCAGCTTGGTAAAGCTGTGCTAACACGGCAACAGAGCCTATGTGGTGAGAAATAAATTAGCAAAGCAATACCTATATTCGAATAAACTTACGATTGTTTACGATGAAAAGAAAGTGACATTAATCGGGATACTTTTGCTCCATGAGGAAGGAGATGTTTTCGGCGCCTTTCTCCTTCCAGCACCCAAGCCTGCAGCCCGACACAACGAATCGTGGAAGGGTGAGAAAATGTCTTTTATTTGCAAGGATGCAGAGCATCCGAAGGTGAATTGGGATTACATGAGAGATAAAGGAATGTACTTTCATATACTTGCGTATGCTTTGTCTTTCTCACCTATACCATTTCACCAAGGTTTTTAAAGATTTGTCACACGCACCCCCAAGTTCAGCACCCATTCATTCGAACACCGTGTCTTTTGAAATCTTGCACAATAAAGCCAAACACATGAAGGAAAGAAATCGCCACTTTAATCCCATCACCATATTTCATACAAACCTGTGTGCAGAATCTCACTGCGTTTCCACAGAACGACCAACTTAATCCCAGTAACCGTGAAAAAAAACCATATAGCACAACTTTTTTGCCAAGCGTCCAGTTTTTATTGGACATTTGGAAAACATGCTGCAATGGTCATTTCATAAAATTGCAGGTCATGACCATTGCAGCACGAGCTGCCGAAAGCCCCACTCAATGTCACTTATAGTTTCCACCCGTTCCTCGTTCTAAATATATAAAGCAATTATGTTTTAATTGTATGTCTGGGCCGACTGGATGGGACTGGTGCAAGTACATTACTTTATTGCTCATGCAATCCCAATTTACATTTGGATGCTCTGCATCCTTGCAAAATATATGATCACGTTTCGGGCTCTTGGAATGCACTTGCCTATGGTTGTTTAACGCTTCGGACTAAAGAAGAAAAAGATCCTTCCATGCACTACGAGACTATTTCCCTAAGGCAGTTGCCGAACACCAATAAGCTGCTTTTAAAATTTACGCTAGTGAAGCCCCATGTGCTTATGCTGCTGAAGTTGATGAGCTGTTTTAGACTATGTCTTAACAATGAAGATGTCAATGCCAGATGCCATCATTACTTTGTTCAGCCGTCGTGAAATTCTCTGTTTAGAGACGGCTTTAAATTGTCTACAAGTTGCAATTAACAGCTGGAATTCCATATTTCTATTTTCCATCCTCCTTCTAACATGCTCATCTAAACAAATACTCAACAGACACAAAACTTAATCTTAAAAGGGTTAAAGGGTTTAACGAGCGTTAACCACTCCTGGTCATCTGCCCGAAGCCCTAAGGCCGAATCTGGGAAAGCCTGAATAATGAAACTTCCTGTTCATGTCTAGACTGTAGTGGTCGACCAAAACCGATTTGTTAACTTAAGGCTGAAGCTGAAATTACGGGCGAGGCTGATTTTGGTTGTGGTATTACCGACACTGGCAATTAGGTATCTACCAAAACCGAAACCACTACCGAAACTGGTAAATTGGTTTCGGCCAGAACCGAAACCACTACCAAAGCTGGAACCAAACCCTGTCTGAATTATTACTTTTTTTTTAAAAGTAGACAACAAACAAGGATAATATCATCAGTATCTAGTCCTTAGGCAGACCCTGGTTCACCCATTTTCCGCCCCTAGACTGAGCAAATCCACGAGCACCCACCAACCACCCCCTATGCCCCATCCTGAGTTGGATCGAGTCACCAGGTCAACCGTGTCACCGGGTCCTTCGGGTCAAGTTTTAAGCCAGATTGCTGGGTCACTGGGTATCAGACCCTGAATTTTGAGTCAGACCCCGTGACCCAGTGACTAGGATATTCGGGTCAGACTAAGTAACCCGGAATTTGACATTCGGAGACTTACTTACCGGCCTTATTAAAATTTACTGTTAAATTAATTTCATTTAAGCTTAACGATAATAATGTTACTTACTATTTTAATATATTTCCAAGCGTTATCGTAATGAAGAACATAAAGTATGCTTCAAAGTTAATTTGTAACCGTTGGAGAAAGTGGGTTTTCCAATTCAGCACAGTTGTAGGCTTTACATTTACACCACAACTTATTCTATCTGGCGAGAGAATATTGGTTTAGATCCCACTTAAGACAAGCGAATCCATCGTTTTACTCTTAATTGTAATATTATCTGTTCGTTACAGTGTCTCATTCATCATTCAGCCGAGGGTGGGGAGAGTAGGTGCCTGAAAATAGCGAAAAAATTGGCCAAACCTTGTAGTAATTAGTACAAAGATGAAACAAACGGCAGTTGCCCTTCAAAACTGTCGTAAATCACATATCAAAAGTATAACAAAACATGTTTGGGGGAAAAACAATGGCGCCCAAATTCAACACTTTCACTGTTATTGAAATACGAAATTCCCTTTCACAGTTAACAAAATTATACACCCTTCCTTTGGTGTTCATCTTGAAATTTCCTTTCCAATGATACCACACATAACCGGAAGTAACTACCAGAAGTGGTACTAACGTGTTAGCGAAAAGACTTTGAATTTCCTTTCACAGATTGCGAAATCACACCCCCTGCCGTTATTGTTCCTCTTGAAATTACCTTTCCAATGATGCCAAACACAACCGGAAGTATATAGCGGAAGTGGTACTAATGAATCATGATTAATGCATAGTGTACACCGTAATGGAAATAATAGTGCCTTAAAATTGAAGGAATTGGTCACTTTGTGTGAAAAGCATTAAATTTAGTATGGATGCACATGAAGGGTAACTGGGACTGGCAGTTCTAAACCTCCCCGAGAGGAGATGGGGTGTGACTGACTCCCGTAATGTAAAGAAGCCCTGCTTCTAAACACGATAGGAGCGGCAGCCCAACTTCTACAATCAAAAGCCTGGGTCTCGAAAACGCAAGATCCCCGCTTCGGACTTTTTTTTTCTTTATTGATGGCATATCCAACAGTAAAACCATCATAACTTCGCCACTGATGCACTAAATCGTATTCTGCTTTCAAGATAATCACGAATGAACTTTTCCCCAACAACCCACAGGAACAGAACTTTATTATCTGCCTTCAATATTTTTTTAAAAATACAACAACACATTAGGGGAAGACCGGACATCACCGTAACAAAGACGACCATTATTGAAACTCAGTTTATTGGCAATCTACCTTTTCCTTTTGCGTAAAGCACGTAGCATAGTGTGTGCAAAAAGGAAAAAAGGCCTAATTCCCTTCTCATTCCACATAACCATGTTTTTATATTTTACGCATTTTGATTGTCGAAAACTCGGAGTTTGAAATCGCTTTTCACAACTAAAACGATCAATGATCAACGATCAACGTTCATTAGTGCTGATATTGTGCCTTATTATTCTTCAGCTAAGAACATTACTTGCTTCTCTTTTGGTATTTAATTTCAAATAATCCTTTAAAGCGTTCTAGGATTCATCTAATCCATCCCTCTTGGTTTTAATCTTTTATATATTTTTTTTATTATTATAAAACTTGTTCGTATCTATCATAATGCTTGGCACACAGCAGGAACAGCATATTATGTAGGTAAATCAAGGAGAGTTTGATGCAACGTGACACATTCCCATTCACCAGGTGGGTCAGAGGCACTATGGCGAAGATATGTGGGAATATTGAACTTGACATACACAGCAGCTCTACTGTGGTTGCCGCCCCTTCTATCACAACTGTACAAAGTGTACAAATTATGAGAGAGAGAGAGGAATTATCGATTACAATCATGAGGAGAGACTTGGTGATTTCGATGATATCCAGGTTGTTTGCACGTATGCGAAAAAGCTTATTACAACTGTCCCTGTGTTGTTACATTTTTTGGCGAAATCTGAGGCATTCCAGTTCAATAAATCCCTAAACTGATTTATTAAAATAAACAACCCTGCCTGCACGTGCATGGAATGTTTTGGAATGTACCTAGTTTACACCCTTACAAACCTGGATACAGTTGTCTTCAGTGCTACCAAATTAGAATAAAACGCCACATCCTTTTTTTTCGCTAGTTGCAGGGTGATCTAAAGCATGTAAATTAATCATATCTGGTTTCTAATGTTACAATAAAATTCAACATCCGAGTCAAACTAGCAGAAACAAGCATATTTTATCGAAATGATTACTTGTTTTATTCTATTATTCGTGTCCTATTTTAAGCAGATCATGAACGAACATAAAGGCATTTTTAGCTTTTTCTGTAATCTTCAAAAACAAAACAAAAAGTCATTTTTGTATTTATTTTGTTTTATGTTCTGTTGTTTATTTTGCAATACATTTTCTTTATTGGTGTACTCAGAAAAATACTGTCAGTAAAAGATGAAGAAACTCTTTTTATAGGTAAAGACGGGAAAGCCAAAGACTCACAAGAAATAACTAAATAAAGATGCAAACCCATTTACGTTGCCATTTAGACTTAAATGTCAGACTGCCTGCGCGTGGAATCGAACCCAGAACCTTTTAAACCAAAGGCCGTGGTCCTACCGCTGAGCCATACTGACACGGCCTTTGGTTTCAAAGGTCCTGGGTTCGATTCCCCGCTCAGGCAGTCTGACATATAAGTCCAAAAGGGTTTGCATCTGTATCTAGTTTTTTTATAGTTATTCCTGTTTTCGGGTAACTAGGGACCAATTCACTAGAGCCCAAAACTAGCTTTAATAAAGAAAGCAGTAGTACAGCATCCATTTATACAGAACTGGTAGTAGTCGTGTGGCAACTAAATTCGATGACCATCATACACAAAACCTGCACACAAGTCAGCCACATCCAGCAGTCCAAATTAGCATTGCGAGTGTTGGAAAGCTACATGACAGCAAATGACTATATTGCCAGAAGTACGGTTTAACAAAGAGTGTTTTGAGTGAGTAATAACATTACTAAGATCCCACATGGTTATGGAAGACCGATACTAGTTTTCATGAAATTGCTAAGCCGACGGCAAATATCCACCTAGTAGAGCAAAATGTTATTCAAGTTCGATTATTTTACGCATTAAAGTAGTCTATATTGATCTTTTAATAGAAAGTTCCAAGTCGACTAGATTCGATTAGGAGGTGTATTGATTATTTTTGTTGAATTAAGTATGAAGCACGGTGGCTGGCTTGGCATCCTAGTTAAAAATGTATGTGAATGACTAACAGATGGTAAGTTAGTTTCTCAAACATACCAGACTGTCACTCATTTCAAATGGGGCGTATAGTTGTGATCTCGGAACCTTAATAACAGGTGAACTAAATTCGCAATGATTTCATTGGCCAAATTCTGTGAAACGTTACTGTTGTAGGCAGTTCACTTTACACGGAGGTCAATAAGCAGTGTAGGCAGCAATAGTGTTAAACTATTAACTATCACATTTTAATGTCTGGTTTTCATTTCCTATCGTACTATTTCAATCTAACACGTTGAGAATCTAATACCAAAAGGACGCCAGTCACTAAGCGTGCAGCCACGACACCTTCCTAATAAGCAGGTGAGTATGTTCGAAAGGTAATTCTTTAAATTGTACCTTAAAATTACATTAGACTAAGTTTTAATCGTGCAGATATTTAAACCTTTGACTACTTTGGAAGTACTCAAAAATAGTCCTTTTTAAGCCCCTGTGTTTACATAGACCACCTCCTCATTGGTTGACCTCTCTGAATGAAACACTGCAAGGCTAGTTCTCGGGGTGGACTGTCTACGTTTTTGCACTGATACCTTTAAATGAGTAATTTTGTTTTACCAATATTGGTTCACGCTGGAGGTGCCAAACTTTGCCTTCTCATTGACTGCCTACAGAATCATTCTAGAAACAGTGATGATAAGATGGCACCTTGTATATCTTTACACTGTTACATATCCATACACCAAATGTGAGCTGCATCTTCCTTAAATATCAAACTAATACGCAAAAGACCGTACCACTAAATCCGTCTCCAATGACGTGGCAATGACAACAGCCCCTGAACTCTCCTCTTGATGTGAAAAACTCTAAACTGTCAACTCTCTGACTGATGTGACAAAGCCTGCACACAACTCTTAAATTCGCCAATAGATGTGATAAATACCAGTCATAAAGCTCTTCAACAATGTGACAAAATGGCACTACCTCGAAACTTTCCAATGATGTTGTGGCAACTTCCTATTTGGTGTTCATTTGAAGTGACAAGGACTTGAGTCCCTAAACAGGCAAATAATATGACAAAGACCACAGTTCCCTATTGCACCAGAAATGACACAAAAGACTCCAACCCTTGCACTCTCCAATGTAGCCCCAAAATTCTCCAAGTGCCACAAAAATTCTCATCACTGAGTATGACTGAGGGTACACTGCTGTTCCTTACGTCACTTTAACTTAAGTCGACTTTACTTAGATTGACTTGAACTTGCGTCATTTTAGGATAGTGATGGATATAGGAACATCCAACAACCAACAGTGCGTACATGGCAGTTACAACCAGGTCGATGTTGCTCCACGCTTATCTAAATATCTAATACCCATGAATCAAACCCTCTTCTATTCCTACATCCCCATTCAACTAGCTAGTTTTAGACTTTGTCTTAAGGAAGAACAGATTACTGACCTAGCTTCATGACGTTTCTTCGTGCTAGTTTCTACCAAGCACGAATAGACGAATGAGCAGGCCCTAAAACGTCATAAGAAATCGATTTAAGGTAAATACATAGTGGCAAAAGCGCTTCAGCTTCTTGCATTGACGTTAGGTGGTGGTTTGAGACAAAGCACCTTGAACGTAGTTTTAAGAGGATACACAGACAGTCTAAAAGTGCTAGCACTAAATCGACCTAAGTTAAGTCGACTTAAGATAAAGTAATGTAAGGATCTGCTGTGCACCCTTGGTCTATGTTTTATCTCCATGCTCTGCCCCCTTTTGTCTATTTTCCTACATCCTAAACTTTTAATGCTTGTGTTTTGCTTGTAATACGTTTATTGTGCTGTTGGCCTAAGTTAGGCCCATATATAAGTGTAGGTGAATATAACCTGTGTGTTGACAGAACAGTTTTCCATGCCATTTCCTCCTTAATTTATCATCCCTGAACTATCAAACAGATGTGACATAGACTGTAACCAGAAGAAATGTCCAGTAATGTGACGAAGACTTCTGCCTCTAAATTCACCAATATTGTCACAAAATTCTCAGTTCAAAACACACCAATAATTTGAAAAAAAAACCGCTGCAGCCTCGAAACTCTCCAGTTTATCTCCCATTATCCCTCCTCTTTGCATGTTTTGTTTTGTTGTATTTTATTTTATTTTGTTTTGTTTTGTTTTGTTTTGTTTTGTTTTGTTTTGTTTTGTTTTGTTTTTGTGTTCATCAGTTTGTGTATCGTTTGCCTTTATTAGGTTGGAAATTGTTGGTGAATGAGCACGGACAAATAATTATAGTGTGCCTTCTTGCCTATTCTTCCCTAACTGGACGTGGATTGTTGATTTCAAATAAGGTATTCATATTTTGCTTTGATTTCATGTGATAGTTGATACGACAGCCGATATCTTCAGTATAAAGCAATTCTGAACAACTGTTATATAACAAAGAACAGATTGTATGAAAAATCTATGCCCTTTCATTCGAGTGACATAACCCAGATTCGAACTGGCCAGCCATATCAGAAAACTGATCTATTGACTTTACCGGTATGTCAACACTGATTTGGGAAAATCCCGCAAGTGGGAGGCAACCAAACACATCCATCCATTGCTTTTTTTCCCCCTGCAATTCCATTTTCCATCCCACTAACCCCAAGCTAATGCTTTTCCATTTATTTTTGGCCTTTTTGGGCAGCAAGCCGTCTTACCCCCATATATCCGATGCCAAACGCCACGCCCGCCTGAGAGGCACGTGGCTTTATCGAAGCCCACAGGACAGGCGATCACCTGCAGTGTCTGGTTGTCTGCATCCTTTTTCCCTTCACAACTGGCTGTTCTTCTTGCGACTCCCACTGACACGTTTTGCATCTTGCGTTCGTGTCACGGCACCTGAGCACCTGGAAGTTGGTTTACAGATATTATACAAGGTTACACCTTCGTGATAATATTTCACCATCCTTCTTGCATGTGGGCACCATCGATGTACAGCGGTATGGTTAGTCGTATATAATGCCCTGTTTGCCAAATGCACATCATCTCTTCGACAGGTGGATAGCAACGGCGACTACTTTGTGGACAAGACCAGAAATTGGCAAGACTCGATGGCAACTTCATCGGGTTTAGACCAAAGTCATAAGCGAGTACAAAGACACAAGAGGTTTCTCCGGGCCTCCAATGGGCTATACAAGCAGATGCGACAAGAAGAGCAAGGAAGTGCATTTATTAATTGAAATATTCGAGGAGATGGTAGAACTTATTGTAAGGAGGACCAACCAGTTTATGGAAGAGAGAGTCAGCAGTGTGAAACGCAGCAAGTGGAACATCAAGTCGGGCAGAACGGCAAGATCGGAAGATGATGTTGCAAAATCGAGTCAAGGATAGCCATCACCCATGGATGATGATGCTACCGTAGTCAACTATTCAGCAGCTCCAGAAGACTTTGGGCCTTTGACCAGTCAAGGACAGCTGTCGACCATGGTAGACAATGCCACTATGGTCAATTCAGCACCAGTCGTTGGTTAAGCCACCACTCCAGATCACTTACTGTCAGTTGAGGCAACTAGCTGGATGTTCGAGTGAAACCTAGCCGCAAATGCCAGCACCGGACATTGCCATGGAAGAAGCCACCATGTAGAGAACAGCACAGCCGCAAGTGCCAGCACCGGATATTGACATGGAAGAAGCTGCCGGATCATGCCAGCTAGCACAGGCACAAACGTACATTGTCATGGAGGAGAACAAATAAGGGGACACATATTACTGCGAGGAAAATGAGGACTATTACGAAAGCGAGGAGGATGAGGAAGAAAACGACGTTGACAACAACGAACTAGATGAAAACGACTTGGATAATGACCACGATGACAAGCTTACACCCAGCAGCGATGATGAAGCAGATACAAGGCCATGCCGTTCCATATGACTGCCAACCTCATCAGCTACTGTGCCCTCTATGCCAATGCCAACTAGGTTGTCCGACACTGCTACCATAATCAGAAGCCTCGCCCACAAGAGAGCCCAGTTGGTCAATCCTAATACGTCGTTCTACACCAGCAGAGGAAAGCACGACGTCCAGCATCTCTCCAACACAAGAACACAACGTCTCGAGCAGCAGCCTTCAACGAATGATGAAAGCCCAATCTCACACGCTGATGGGCAGAGACACAATATATAACACTACATGGCCGCCACTGCCATGGACGTCACCCGCAACACGAACCAAAAGAAGATTCGGTGTTACCGGTCAGGGGTAACACCATTCATGTACTACATCCTTTGAATCTTTATGTTGAACACGAGGCAGTAATCTATAAATAGTAAAAAAAAACCGATTAAGTGTATAAAATACGGATGTAATAATTAAAAAACTTAAAGCTCTAAAGGAACAGATATAAGAAAAACACATGTAAGCCATCAGCATTGCACTAATACACGTAAAAGAATATCTGGCATCCCAAAAAGCAAGCTGGAACTTATTTTACATGTATTAGTATGGTTCTGGTTGCTACTATGTCTTTTAAGAGTTTTTTAATAAAAGTATCTGTTATTTTTTTCTTGTCCCAGCCAAAATAACAACATATTGTAATCACCTCAAAATGACTGTATAAGAGCCTTAGCCTTTTTACTGGTCAATTTTAAGCTATAAAACCTGAAAATTGGTCATTTGGTTCGATCTGATGTGCTAGCAAAATTTCTCCAACAAGAAGAATTAATGTGAATTAATATTGTAGTCACATTAAAATAGCTTTCAAAGGTCCCTATGCCTTGTTCATACCTACCTTTTAAGCTGTAAAACTAGAGCATCGGTTTATTAGTTCGATCACCAGGTGCAAAACAGCTGTTATATGCCAGAATTTGGGTTAATCATGCACATCGAGCTAATAGCCATGAAATTTAGTGCAAAAGTCATTCTTAGCTTACAAATCGAACTGGAACCTACTTGAGATACACCACAAGGCCACCTAGCGTCCCCATGTGCCTCCACCCTAAGGCTTATCCAAGAAATTCTTGCAGATAGAGCTACAAGTATGAAATTTGGTACACGATTCATTCTTAGCAGTACAAATCGAACTGGAATTTGTAGGTCATCAGTCTATGGAGTAAACACAAGGACGCACTGGTGGCCTTTGGGTTCCATAATTATGTACCTTGCATTGGGTTCCATAATGTGCTTCGATTTCTATAATGCATTTTTTTAGTACATTCAAAAAGAATTTGTTGGTCATCTATGCTTCATGGGGATAAACAGGAGGGAAGGATCTTGGGGAGGCTTTGGTGGCATTCAATGGGGAGCCATTGCTGGTTAGATTTCTACTGTTAAGAATGACTTGTGTACCACAATGTATGCTTTTAGTACGATTAGAAAGATTTGTCGGGCATCAGCCTCACGGAGTGGGTAAGGGGGAGAAGTTCTGAGGTGGTTGGGGAGGATTCATGGGACTTTCATAGTTAGTTCGATTTTTACTGCTAAGAATGACTTGTGTACCAAATTTCGTTCTTTTAGCACTATTAGTTAGAATTGCTTGAATACTCCTTTCAAGCGGTACAAATCGAACTAGGTATGGAACCTTATCAAATACTCTCCTAGGCCCCCTAACGCACTCGCGGTACGTGTACCAAATTTCGTTCTTTTAGCACTATTTGCAAGAATTTGTTGGTCACTCCTCATGGTGGGGGTACAGCGAGTGCGTTAGGGGGCCTAGGAGAGTATTTGATAAGGTTCCATACCTAGTTCGATTTGTACTGCTATGAATGACTTGTGTACCAAATTTCATGCTTTTAGTTCGATCTGCAATAATTTGTTGTTCAAGCAGCAGGGAGGAGGAACAAGTGGGCGTTGAAGGGAGCATTGGGATATTTCACGGGGTTCCATGGCTGGTTTGATGTGTACTACTAAGAATGACTTGTATGCCATAATTCAAGCTTTTATTTCTATGGTCTGCAATGAATTGTTGGTCGAGCTTCATGAAGGAGGAATAGTGGGCACTATGGGGGTTGGGGCTTAATGGCGCATCAGCAGCTAATTCATTAGTGCCAACCTCAGTCATAGTACAGTGGTCCGGGTCTGGGTAGCCACTACGCCACACATTACAGAGGTGTTAAACAAACCCCGAATCTAGATCTTACCACACATCTGTAAATCCTGCAAAAATAAAAAAAACCCGGACTGGAGGACAGACTAATCGCTAAGTCTCGTGGAAGATGAAACAGAGACGAACACCGTCAACATGGTCACAATCAACAAGTAAGAGACGGACCGTATGTAACCATCGACATCAATGACATTCAGGAGGGCTTATCCCCCATCAAAAGGACGCAATCAGTCAGTTTGGTGTAATCAATAATTCTTAAACGGGCTATCACCACCTCTTCTCGGCATGGTTCGAGGGGCCTTGGGAGATATTCATAGGAGTTTCATGGCTGGTTCGATGTGATTGCTAAGAATGATTTGTGTGCGACAATTCACGTTTTTAGCTCGATCAGCAGAATTAGTTGGTCATCAAGCTCACAGAGGCTGAGAAAACTTAAATTTGTGGCTGAAGGGTACAAGTAAAATGTGGCCGCCTGACCGGCAAATAAAACCACAAGTGCAAACAAAGTCACGATTTTAATTTTCAACCGGTTAACTTCCGGTCTTGGTCACAATAAAAATGATTACAGATTATAAAAACATCAAAATGGTGCTGAAACAACAGGAGCAGCCACTCTGAGCTCCACCATTTTGAAAGTGAAGTCACATGACAGGGCTTCAGATTTTATTTACAGGTAATTCTTTTCGAATGGGAGGCCGGTTGCATAGGGCGCGAGTACTGGTTGGCTCATGGGGTTTCCACAGTTAGTTGGATTTGTACTACTAAGAATGACTAGTGTACTACATTTTATGCCTTTAGCTCGATGTGCATGATTTTGATGCTTAACAGCTGTAGTAGTGAGGGCAACAACAACAAGAAATGGCCATGCTGTGGAGCACAAACGGATCGGTTTTTGTTAATAAAATTTTGTTAGTGAAATTGTTATGCCACGACCCCATATATCGAATTTCATTGGCCTTTGTCAATTTCTACATTTTGCAACATGGCCACCGTCCCAAGACTGAATTTTCAAGGTGAAATTAGTTTAATAATTTACGGGTGCACTAGGGGGAGCCTTGGGGGATATTTCAAGAGTGTTCAATGGCTGGTTTGATGTGAATGCTAAAAATTACTTATGTGCACCAATTTAAGCTTTTAGAACGAATTTATTGTTCGTCAGGTTCACGTAGGCTGGATGTGTGGGGGCACAGGTGGGGCGTGGGGCTTAGGGTATCCGAAGAGAATTCTGTAGCTAGTGTGATTTGTACTGCGAAGAATGACTTGTGTACCAAATTTCATGCTTTTAGCTCGATGTGCATGATTCTGTTGCTTTACAGCTATACTAGTGAGGACAAAGTGTCCCAACAACAACAACAACAAGAAATGGCTTGCTGTGGTGGCGAAACGGATCGGTTATTGTTAATAAAATTGTTAATGCATTGAAAAGTTGTGACACAACCCTAAATACCGAACTTCGTTGGTCTGTATTAATTCTGGGGGAGAACTACACAGTTTCAAATTTTTTAATTTTCCCAACAAGAATGACAACCACAACAACAATATCGTAGTCACATTAAAATAGCGTTCAAAAGTCATGATCCTTGTTCTTGAAAATTGGTTCATTGGTTCGACATCCAGGTGAGGGCAGGGAGTCCCAACAACAACAAATGGCTATACTGCTTGTCTGTCCCCGGGGAGGGGGCACAGGAGGCGTGCCTTGGGGGATCTAGTAGGTTTCTTTCCTAATTCGATTTGTAGTGGTATGTATGACTTGAGTAGTAAATTTCATGTTATTAGCTTGATCTGCAACACTTTGTTGGTCAGGCATCAGGGACAGATGGTTGCTGGATGGATGCTGGATATTTTATGAGGGTTTCATAGTTGGTTCGATGTGTACTGATAAGAATGGCTTGTGTGCCACAATTCAAGCCTTTAGCTCGATCTGCAATAATTTGTTGGTCTAGCCTCTTGGACGTAGAACATGGGGGCACTGGGTGGGGCCTTGGGTAATATTTCATGGGTGTTCCATGGCTGGTTCGTTGTGATTGCTAAGAATGACTTTTCTGCGCCAATTCAAGCTTTTAGAACGAATTTAATTTGTCGTCAGGTTTACGCAGGCTGGGTGGATGGGTGAAGAAGAGGTAAAAGTTATAATTTGGCAAATTCATTCTTTTAGATCGATGTGCATGATCTTGTTGCTTAACAGCACTACTAGCGAGGGCAAAGAGTCCCAACATCAACAACAAGTAATGACCATGCTGTAGAGGCAAGATGGATACGTTGTTGTAAAAAAAAATTAAGGTAGTGGAATAGTTAAGACACTACTGAGGTGAAGGCTTCTACCCCGGGTTGTATACAACGGATAAGAAGGCTTGAGCAGAAATAAATGGGACCACAATCATTTTTCTCCCATCCAGTACCACGGTAAAAACAACAATAAATTTAATTTGACGGCAAGGCAAACGAGTGTCATCCTAGTATTCTTCTACAATTTGGAAGGCTACAATATGCACCTGTTAGTTTTTTGGCCTCCAAGAAGTTTGTGGGAAGCATCGAGGTCATTGCCAGGAATGCCGCGTGGTTTCTAAGCATGTGGGTAACTCTGAAAACTCCTTGCCCTTGCACGAAAGAAAAACTGACAGTTACTTTGTTGTTTATCGATAGCTACAAATTCACGAAGGTTTCCCTGTCGAAGCAAGTCGACAACTTAAAGAATGAAGGAGGTATCTTCCCTATCCTACGAACCAGTTTTGAAAAAAAGCTCCCTTCGTAACTGTTTCACTCCATTCAATCCAGACACCAGCGTTGATTCTAGCCTAAACCTTCTGACACGGATGTGAGATTACCCCGACGTCTTCATTGCTGTAAGTTTGCCACGCTCCCAGCCGAAGCCATGGCACCAGAAGGAGAGAGGGACAATTTTGCTACGTAATTCCAATCGGAAATTCCTAGGATCGTTTACAGGCCACAATCGACGTGAGCACGAGGCATCACATGGCCCTTCTCTTCCTGAAAATACCAGGGGTTGCTGAGGTCAGGATCGAACCCAGGACCTCTTGCACATGAAATGGTTGTGCTAACCATTAGGCTACCTTGCTCTATGGAAGTCTTCATTGTGACCATACTTCCCCCGAACGAAAACATTTACTCCAAACTTACAGAAGAAAGCACTGTCAAGGAGAAATACCAGCAGACCGTCTGGAACGTGTTGGCCAACAAGGTCTTTTCAGCTTACCATGCCAATTACCAGTTGGCTGCGATGTCGACCTGGGTTGCAACTTGGAGGAGGTCGAGAATTAAGATAGTGAGGGGGAAATCCTTAAATAGCGAGGGCAAGAGTGGGGAAATGCGAATAAAAGGCAAACAGTCCCACCGAGAGGTGTATCAGGTGTCTAAGTTGGACGGGAGGAACAGGATAAAGAGGCCGATAGCCTGAGGAAGGCTGCTGCTGAGCAGGAAAGACAAGCCACCATGAGCGAAGAGAAGGAGATGGCGAGGATAGAGCAAAATATGATGCAAAAATTGAAGAGACATCGAGAGTCAGGAAGAAGAAAGAGGGAAACGAAAGTCGCTAGAACGGCACAGAAGCGAATACTGATGATGGAGGAACAGAAGGCAGAGGCGAGTGCCAGAGATACAGCAGCTAAGAGAGCTCGTCAACTGGCTGAGGGAGAAGAAGGATCCATAAAATGCACATTTCCATTTTCTAACCCTTCCTTCCATAATCCATTTTCTACACAATCGGGTATACCATCGGGGATTTAGTCCCTGGCAGGTACAACCAAGGTGGGCAGTGGTCGTGCTCTTTTCCTAATCCCTCTCTCATCCCTTCCTTCTCCATCCCACCTCTCTGACTAACTGCAACCTTAACATAGTGGAGAGGCTCAATACCCAATGATACGAGGGAAGTTAGTAGCAGTTAAAATATAATATATAACTTAAATTAAATTATCAACAATTATATATTCCAACTCGAATGTCAGTGTAGTGAACAGCTTTACAGCTCGCTACCCAGTGGATCCAGGTTTGAATGCTGGAGCAGGAAATGAAAGTTTCTTTTTCAGAAAAAAATTACGTGAAATAAAATAGAAATGCGAAAAATGCTCACTTGGGAAAAATAATTAAAACCAACTGAGCTAAAGGGAGCAAGTATTCATTAAAAATGATACCACAAAATGGCAGCTCGAAGATCCCAACCCAAAACGACAGAAGCCTCAAAATGAATGCCTGCATTATGGTACACTACAAGATGGCAGCTAGAACATCACACTACAAGATGACGGCTTTCGCTATGGCAGAAACCAAAACTGATGCCCTCAATATGGCACACACCAAAATGAAGGCTAGAAGATCTCACCTCAAGAAGGGCGCCCTCGATAAGGGAGGTCACAAGGTGCCCGCCCTCAAAATGGCTGATATCCCAAAATGGCGGTAAATCCGGTCATGGTTTCGATCAGCGTCCTTTGTGTGAAGGACTGTGATCCGGTTCAATGGCGGCAGTCTTTTGGAAAAATGGCGGAACTTCCAGTTAACGTGGGGTCACCATCTTATTTGATTTAATTCTTCCTTGGCGAATGTTGTACTACCTAGCTACTTGGCTCCTATCTACTCGGCTAGTTAGTGGAGCTGGGTCGGGTTGTGGATGCGATACTTCCATGAAATATGCATTCTGCACTTCTTTCGACAATAAAAGACAAAAAAAATATGGTATTTTTTGATCAGAATAAGAAAGATTTTTATTTTACAAACATGGCGCTATAATCGTATTCGTATGGCAGTCTCAGTTGGGGTCCGGAGGGAGGGGACTCGGTAGCAGGAAAGTCATTGTGTAGTCGGCTGTTAAATCCGCCTCCCCCCCCCCCAAAAAAAAAAATTGTGGCCAATCTGTTCCTAAACGTATAGGCTATTTTATTGATAATGTCATTTTCATTGCATTGTCTACTTAAAGATTGAATGAGAACCACATGGCTATATGCATGCCAACAATATGTTAAAAGGACATACCTTCTCACTTTATTCAAGCATCCTGCACGAAATAGCTATCACAATATTTACATAGGTTAGAGTGAATGTAGCGAAACCGTTTTTCATGATGGGGAAAATAGGAATGTACCTTTAACATGATTTAATTTAAAGTTACGTAATAAGACTAGGAGTAGGCCAATGCTGGCTGATAAGATGTTTTATTGGGAACCAACTGTAGCAGTTGTGTCCACTTTATCTAGTGACAGAGCAGTCAGCTCAGGGTTCCCGGCAAGCCGCTTTTAGCACACAACCCGTATTCTGCATTACCAGTGCATTCACATGTATCCATATCTACACGCATATATCTTTCCATAACTTATAGACGTCACACGAGCAAGCTTTTCCGAGCTACTTGTGTTTTTTGGGCTTGAAAAATTTACTGCAGACTGTCCTCTGAAGCCTTTTTTTTCTCTCACGGTACTACTACACCGTCACCTTTCAGCGCCTAGTACTATCACTGATGTAAGAAGGAAGAAATGTCTTTAAAAAAACGATTAGGGACTATCCTGTCTATATGTTTCTATAAGGTGAATAACTTTCCACACTCCTCCCCCATCCTGTATTCAACTTTGTCTACTTCTTCCTCTCCCGTCGAGGAAAATTAACATAGGATGCAAGGGAGTTGAAAACAATCTCGCTTAAAAATAACGACATTGTCTGCTTACAAGAGAAAAAACTACCAGGTGTACAAATCAATATTTCCCATAAATAAGGCACAAATTTAGCCAGTCAGCACCATATACAGTCTGCTGTTTCCCATTTCTCATATATTAAAGTTCAACTTCGAATAGTTGCGGAGCTGAACTTACTGTCATTAATACATATACATACGTAATAGAGATGAAGTTCAAGGACTTGCAAGGTTTGATTAAGGTATGCTGCAAAATGTCCAGATATCGGTTTGTTTTTCTACCTTAACCATTGCTGAAGGTTGATTCTTGTTTTATTGAGTGTTGACAAACATGAACAAATTAAGAAACAATGGAGTACAATGACGTACGGTGAGTAATGAATGGCTGAGTCTACTTTCCTCTCACATAAGACTAAGCAAACGTTACCCATAACAAGGCTTGCTATCCTTATTGTTTGAGAGTTGGAGGGGAAGGGGGGGTGTTGCCAGTCTATTCAAAGATCTAGCCCTACAGCGCAATTATACTGAGGCCTGAACGTCATCAGTCACCAGCAAAGACAAGATAAAATTGGAACTTTAATTATCGGTTAATCAAGATCTAGTATACTTTTCAGTTATACTTAGCTGTGGTCGCCGTGCTAAAGCGGAGAATACAGCAGATGAAACGGACAACGCTGGTGAACGATTTGAGGAGCTGATAATTAAAAGTCTTATGTTATCGTGTCTTTGATGGTCAGTGATGACGTTCACACTTTACTACTCCCTTTCCAGTAATTTATTCTACTTTTATGTGATGTTTGTGGCTTTATCTTCTGTGTTCTCCGTTTCATCATGGGCTTCCACAGCTGTGTATAACAGAGAAGGACACAAATACTTAAGTAGCCAATAAATAAAGGTCCTATTTTATCGTAACATTATTGGTGAATGATGATGTTCAGGACTTAGTACTCCCTTCCCAGTAATTTGTTCTGCTGTAAGAAGTCACACTGGCGCATCTCTTTGATTGACCATATACACTAATAAAAATAGAGGCTTCTGATCTGAGCGACACTTACATAATCCAACAAGGAAGGTGAGAACTAGATTTCGTTTGCCATCAGAAAACTGGTCGAATATCTATAGTCACTGGACTCGGTTATTACCTCTTGTGCTATTTTCTAAAGAGGTATCGATTTATTCAAGTGCTTTAATATCACTAGCCATATCCTTTGCTTCGGTGTCTTTAATGACGTCAATCACGTGCTTACAGTTTAGGCGATGTTCAGGGCATCACAAAATCGAAGAACTGATTACTTAGCTGTTGCACGTTGCTTTCTGAATAATTTTCCTGAGTATTACGTTACGGATTCAGTCAAACTTTAACATTTCTGAACGAGTTTCAGACTTTCATAAACAAGTTTCATTCGAACATTTGAGGGTCAAGAAATTAAGTTATGAGATGAAAATATGTATGCATATTAGAAGTGTAATTTGATTATCATTTATTTGACAGTTTTGTCATGTTCGTAGGTGCCTTAGGGCCAGAGGAATTTGAATGATTCTGATTTAAATCAGCAGGATAATTGTTTATTCTTTACTTTCATGTTTCTTATTTGAAAATAATTCTCATTATCTTTCACCTTAATCAGGCTTTACTATACTGCTTGGTCCACTTGCTTTCGATACCTTTTGAAAACTAAAGTATCTTTCTCACAAGCCTAAATGAAGAATGGTTACTTTGACAGAGGTAGCAGCAGTTTTCGTATTATTGATTTCGACCCAGATGGGAATTGCTGTTTTAACTGAAGGTAAATAAAAATAATTATCAACTCACTAACTTTTCATTCTTAAACTTAAATAAAAACAATTGGAAAAACTTACAAATAAAATACACTCTTTTCTCACACAGAAACTATGACCATGGACTCTCATTTGATTGACATACTATTGCCAGAAACGATGATTCAAAACAACTGGCAACAAGCTTTGATTTGCCTTGATAGAGGTAACGATTGTTGCGTTTGAGAAATACTTTTTAATGACTGAAAATAAGGAAATCTCACTAATCCCTGACTCTTAACTTCCAGATTACCTATCGCGACCCATTCTGCGTGTAATGTCGTCGCTATTAGTAAGCAGCTCAGTTTTGTTCGTGAAGCCAAATATTACATGGTCATCAAGAACAATTTTATCGAGAACTGTTAAGAACATTATTGTACAGTGTGAATCAGAATGCCTCCGCACAGTAATATCTCTAGTAAGTATAAATTTTAGAAATTAGAAATTTGAATTTAAGTGTTGGCAATAAAACGTTCTTTTTTAAAATCTGGTGGGGCAAATTCAGGTGTTTGGCACTGTCCCCGGTTTGCAAGGTAATAGTTTCCACTCGACAACCACAAGGCAGTTTACACTTTAAGGGCCTTTCTGGAGTAACTAAGTAGTTACAACAAGCTAATACCATTAGTTGTTTGGTAGATACACAGTTGGGTATGATCCGTACTGAAATCTGCTGTTTTTATTTAAAATCAAAGTTTTTGTTGTGAACTAACGGAACTACCAAGCTTCTCTCAGCGGTGTAATTTTACCCTTTGCTAAATATTTAATCATAAATTCGAGCATTCGGTAAAAATTGTTTCGAACTCAAGGTTTAATACTTTTATGGGGGTGACGTGACTAGGGTAACGTGACTGAACCTCCGAAATACTACTCCATAACATTCATAACGTTAAACAAGACGAAAGTTTAATGGGTTCGAGAAGTCTTAAATAGATAAGGGTGCAAACCTATGTACGTTGTGTCCCCGCTATAGGCAGTCTGACATATAAGTACAAAAGGCAACGTTATTAGGTTTGCATCAGTATTTATTCATAACGTTGCTTGCACAAGCTTCGTTTTCAAATGCAAGTAATTGAGGCATATCTAAATCAATCGGGTCAAAATACAACCCATTTTGTTTCTTTATATTCACATAAAATTATGATGGTGAATTAAACGTAATTAAAACAAGTTTTCATAAACACCAGTGAGCACCCACAAATCAACGAACCTTCCAATGCTTTGCAAATTATGCAATCGTAATTTTTAACCAAAATCCCCTGAAGCCACATAAAGTACTCGTCATCTGTAGTACTTTTAAAGGGAGTGTTATTACACGGAGCTATAGTCAAATGTGAAAGAACTCGTTATTATACAACACCATCCCGACCGTAAAATATAAATAAAATACCAGTAATAACAATTAAAAATTAAAGGAAAGTCTATGAATAGAAATAAAGGAAATGAATCTTATCGTTCATTTTCACTTTAGGTTTGGTTAATGCATAGTCGCAAAATAGTAGAGAGCTGGTTTTTGTTTCCATTTTCAATTTACAACAACAAACGTAACTTTCCAGTTTAGCATAAAAAAGAGCCAGAAACATCTGCATAAAATTGTATACACTGTATAGTACTAATATTTCGACATCAATAAAATAGTAAAACACCACGATGCATCAAGTCAATAAACATCGGAGCAAGTCCGTATGAATAAAATATAAAAACGTAAGTCATATTTTCGACAGCCTGAAAAGTTTTCACCAGTTTTGTGCAGCTAAACAGAAACAGGTGGCTAAACAGGTGGTTCAGTTTGTGTGGATTAAAAAATGGCTTCTCATCCATACAAACTGGCCCCGCTTTTCGTTTAGCTGCACCAAAACTTGTAAATCCTTCAAGGTTGCACTTTTGAAGCTGCCGAAATGTGAGTTCTTTGTACATTTTATTCATGTTGCTCTGATGAATACATCTCAGTATTGTACCTTTTAGTTGATGTAGAAAAATTAGTGCTGCAGTGTACATATTTTTATGCAAGTGCCTCTTTTTTACTACACTATAACGCACCTTCAAATTATTTCAATATATAATGGGGACGTTCCCAGTATTTATTAGATAAAAGACATAACAGATGCAACTTCAACATATGATGATTCGTTCCCTACAGCTACCAAGGAACTAATTGCTAATATTTTTTACTAAGTTCTATTTAATAGAAATGCTCTATTTTTCCCATGTGTGCATAGCCACTGTTTGGTAAATAACTGTTGGTGGTGGTCTTTGTATTCAACCTGTGACGTTGGAGAAATTAGACACTAGCCTGCTTGATACTGTAACACGTGCTACCTGCTACTAAGAAATGTTACTTATAGTAAATGTATGAACGATTATTAAATTGACACTAGTTTCTTTTGTCTTCCGTAGGCATCAAGTTATAGGATGTTCACGAAGCAATACAAGTGGGTTTTTCTATTAAACAAGCAAGCAGTAAATGAACTCATCGAATTACTGATGTTATATGAAGGATTTTCCACTTCTAGCAACATATTTGTGATAATTCTGGAGACAGTATGTATACTGTAGGCTTGGACTAATAACAAAAAACCTTAAGCCACATAAAGACTAATGGTGCACTAAAGTTGCATGTGTGAGCTGCATGTGTTAGCCTGCAATTTTGTTAACAGTCGGTGAACTTATATTTATATCTTTGTTATAAAAATTTTTAACGTTTAAAATACACGTTACGTCGCAAACCGATAGTATTTTTTTAAAAAGAGTAAGTCTACAATTAAAACCCTGTAAACACTTAACTGCTTTATAGACTTGAATATTTTCAAATAGTTTTGTTATCCATATGTTTTCACAGTTTAAAGTCGGGCATATGGAATTAATTTACAAGCAGAGTGTGTCTTCCAGTATGATGCTGTAATTTCTTTCTGTGTAGATATTTGAATAAAACAGATAGTCTGTTCTTTCTGTCTATTACAGTGAATCTGCCTCTATTAATTAATTTGAGAGTGCATTTACATACTGTTGCTTGCTTGATAAATTACGTTATCAATTTTTTTTTATCTTCAGGAGAGAAAAAACACACTTCTCAGAGTTGTTCTTACAGGTTGTGAGTCAGGATATACAGTTACTACGTGGGCACAAGTTGATTTAAGAGTAGGAAAAGAAAAGAAAAATAGTCAACTTAGTTATCCACTGCGTGGCTGTAACTTCAAAATTGGAACACTTCACGTGAGTGTCATCATTTACAATCTCTTAATTTAGTCACTACCAATCTTACCTTTTTACAGATATTTTTACACTAAGTACCATACTTTATATCTTCCGAAAAAAACTAAAATACTTCATTTACTATCTTTGTATACTTAAAAACACTTTGCAAAAAGGACAATGATTTGCGTTTTCTGCTTTCCTACCATCACTGATTTAGTTCATTCCTTCACCCTGACTTTAACAGTGTCCTTCACATTTTTATTTACTAATTCTCCCATTACCACTCATTACTGAATTTACGCAATATACAGTTCATCGTTATATTTTGAGCCTTTCAAAATTGGTGAAATTCATTGTGTTACGACAGGCAACGTCAAGTTTAAAACATCAGGCTGGCTGAAAAGAAAGCAAAACAGAAGAAAAATCCTTCGTTATTGTTGCAAATGTATCGTGCATTGTGCAATGTGGGTTTTAAAACGATAATAAACAAGTATTGGTGTAAGAGGTATACAGGAGCACCAAGAACACCTATGTCGGAATTAACGTTTTTTTTTTTTTGAGGAGTCGTTCTCGCTTGGTTTACCTGGCCAACTTCGCAAGTTGAGGATTTGACAGCACTGGTAGGCTGCCACCAGTCGACTACCGCTACTGCTACTGATTATGACTATAAGCAAATCCATCATTAGAAGTAGTTAAAAGATAGAAGAAAAAAAAAAAAAAAAAGCCTAGTAATATTGTTACGATGCCTTTGAGCCGACTTTCATACTTGATAACGAGGTGCATTTACCCAAAGCGTCATGTTTTATTGTATTTATTGTATTGTGTTTATAATACTTGAGCACTATTAAGCTACATGTTTTATATTTTTTTCTCTTTTAACTCCTTGTGACTAACTGAGGCACGAAGATTATACAACTTGGTGGAGAAAATCGCACAGGCATCAATGGCAACGTAATCAAATCAGTAGCTCAAATTCCGGCAAATAGTTCAGAGATTTGCAGAGAATATGTTGGACCGTATGGGACGTTTTGCTAATTTAGCTAAAGCCCGAGTTTGGCATTTTTAACTAATTCGACATCCGGAAGGACCAGCAATTGTTGCTAAGTGAATTTATAAACCTGTTTCAAACGGTGAAGCTAATGCTGATGCAAGTCTCTTCGACGGAGGTGGCTAATGGTCTTATACTATAGAGTCCGTTGTGCTAAGAGGAACTAAACATCCACAACAAATAGCGAACCTCCTAACGGCCTCTGTCTTCAGCCGTCCCCCGTGCTAAGCGGCTAGACTTGTGCTGACGATCGATCACGCTACAACTCGTTTCTGTAAGAGAGATGCTAAGTGCCAACCCCACGTATTGTTCTACTAAAAGGCGGATTCTAGAGATATCACGGTGAACGGCTGCGATTACTGCACATTTCGCCATTCACTCACAGCATTGCATCGGTGCCCGGTGACCAATCACGCTTTACGTTATGTTCTTGCCTTTGGCTGTTCTTACATCAAATAAGTTTTGCACAGGAACTTTTTCCTTCATTACTAAGATGATGGAATACGTCAAGCCATAAAGACAACCAGTGGCTGCAATCTTCGTAATCCTCTTACATAACGGCATTTGAAAATTAAACCCACGTCGCAATTTAAAAACTACTGCTTCTATCACGTTCTTTGTGTAGATGAGATTGAAGAACATTTTAAATAATTTTGCTTAACATGTCATTTTATGAATAATTACACTCTAAGCCTCTAGTAAACCACCAAAAATTTAAACAAGCATTTAAAGCAGTGCTTAAGGTTAGATACCTTTAATAAGCACTAATAAAGCAATACATAATTTATAGACAAGTCATTGAACCAGTATGCATTAAATTCTTGAGCCGAGACAAGATCGATCGTCTTAAAGTGTAAACTTAAAGATGAACTACATATTGCTACCGCTAATTCAATTGAAGATTTACAGCTCTCAAAAGCTAGATTCTATACACTACCATAACACTTACACTAGAGCTAAACGAACATCGGACTTTTTAATTCAGTGTTTTAAACAATACTACGGATCTTCATGAAGATGGCTAAGCATTAGGTCTGCCCATAACTGATCGCAGAGAGGAAGTGGGAAGAGCTGCAAAACAATAAAGATAACCAGTGGGAAGTAATAAAGACTTATGTTGCAAGCTATCTAGACTCGAGCGGCTATATTAAGCTATGAATACGGTAGAACCATACTGGTGTGCTACGCCAAGTTAAAGAAGAGTGATCTCCATCTGACTTCCCGGTTTCAGAAAATCCCGAAATGTGGGGGGGGGGGGGAACAAAAACGAGTTAGTTCTAGCACGAATACTACCATCAATGTAGAGCCGCTAGTGATTTCCAGTAGGAAAGTGCCAATGATCAGATTCTTCCAATATATCAGTACGGCTGATGCCAACTTCTGATATGCCGATGCACGTTTTTTCCAGCGTAAGCATCATAGACAGACAGTGTGTGCTGGATTGGAGAAGCTGTCTACCCACGCAGCGTGTGGTGCTTTCTGGGAAGGATAAGAAGACAGGTGTGGCTTGGCTCCGTTGTAGCGTCCCTGTCAAATCGAAAGCGAATGCACATGGGTGTGTATTTAAACAATTACATACAAGTTCCTAGATTAGGAAGCATGTAACCGGTTGTCAGGTTAGCAGAACATTTAATTTGTGTTTGGCTGTAGTCAGGCACTGTGTTCTATTGTTGTCTCAAGTAACAGCATTAGGTTTGAACTACAAATTTACGAGTGTTTTTATCTTTTTATTATGTTAAACAAACTATTTTGTTTGCAGTATATCGGCGGTATAAACTGCATGACACTTTTATTTATGGAATAACTAAATACAGATGCAAACCTATTTACGTTGCCTTTTGGACATATATGTCAGACTGCCTGAGCGGGGAATCGAACCCAGGACCTTTGCAATCAAAGGCCAAGGTCCTACTGCTGAGCCAGACTGACACGGCCGTCAGCACGACGACTTGTCTTCTGTCATTGCAGGTGGGGGGGGGGAGGCGGAAGAAACTGGAGGGGGAGGGCCTTGAAATTTTGGAAACCTCTGGGGGGGTAACTTAAATTTTTAGGTCCCTTCAAGGGGGAGGTTCACAAACGTGAGGAACTATACACGCACTGTAACTGCAGCGAGCAGTGGCGACCTGGATTCCCGTGGAGGGCGAAGGCAAACCTACCAATTACCGTAACATGGAACCGCTACCAAAGTCAGCTTTTTTTAAATAAAGAAACTAGCTACAACATTTGGATGGCAATGAACAGTTTCCTCGATTATAACTTCTTGTCGTACAATTTTTTATTTTATTTTTAAACATGTATATAACATGGAAAACTTGTCTTTTTCTAACGACATAATACTGATGGACGAGTGCACAGAACAGCCTAGCAAAACTGCGGAATAGCCTACGTGCCGTGTTTTGGCACTACGTTTTTAACGTCATCAGAAACTTCAGCAATTTTGGATTGCCATATTTTTGTTATACACCTATCTTTATCGGTCACCTATTTTTTTCAAATTTTTTAAGAAATTATTAGTCCTGGAAAAAAGCGATTTTAGATACGTTGCAAAATCGCGGCCGGTTTGTGGCACTGGCTTGAGGAGGCACGCATGCAAAGCAACACGCAGTTCGTATTGGCGCCAGTTCGTACTTTGAAGTGGCATGTAATCTGCTACGAGTTCCTTTCCACTTTAGCGACAGCATGTCAAAAAGAATATGTTTTATCAAGAATTGTAGCACAGAGGGTGATAAATATTTAATACACTTTTTCACAATTAAAAAAAAAATGTTACTTCATTGAGGAAAAATATCGTGAATTATGTTAGTTTCTATTCCATGATATATTTGTTTTATTTAGCGAAAATGATTTTTAAATTAATGAATTTGGCGGCCTTCGAGTTATACCATTAAAATTATTTCAGACTACTAAGGAATGTGTTTCGGTTTCCTCTACCACCTTCCGTTGTCTACCATCACCCTTCTTTCTTTGGAGGTCATTTGCCCTGGAGCTAAAGCAACCCTTCCCCAATGCGCGTTGAGGGAGAGTAAAAACTTTCTGTCAACTGGCTAGCTTGGCAACAAGTTACTGTAAGAGCGTGGCTGAGGCACTGTTTCGGATAGCCGGAAGGTGCTCCAATGTTATGTATTTTCACTCCGGCAAAAAGTGGTTGGATCTGCCTTATTTTTTCGAATTAATTGTTAAGTATAGGAAAGATAAGTGGAAATGTCAAGTTGATGCAGTCTGTAATGACACTGGATTATTAAAACCAGGCCTAGGACGCAAAGTTCCCTAACGCAAACAAGAGCACCCTCCGTTTATCCAAAAAAAAAGCTTGGCCCATGTTTGCAGAAAAAGTTTAAAGCCGTCTATTTCATGTACTGTCGAATTGCGCACGCAGGGTCGCCGTTCAGAATACTGATAGAATTTGTGTTTTGTACTTGATCTACTCCGTAAAAGTTAACCTTATTGTCCTTTAAACCAGGGTAGAACAGGGACTTAATCTACCCTGCTTTAAACATTAAATAGTCCTCAATAATGTTGGAAGTTTCGCATAAAATGAACGTTTTCTATTATTGGGTCAGGTCAGAACCCAAACACTGACCCTACCTTGGATTAACAACAATACTTCGTTTGTCCAACCATTTATAAAAATATAACTTTGTTAAAAAAAACTAGAAAACAAAATATTTGTGACCTGCGTATCCGAAGCAATTTTTGCAGCAAGTGCTATACGTATTTTTCATATTTTTTTTTTTTGGGGGGGGGGGGGGGGGGGGCCGCTAGAAAGTTGGGGTTGAGACTTTAATAACTTAATTAAGTTCCGTTTCTCTCTCCCCATCCCCCTCCGACTCTGCTTCGAATGTGGCTATGCTTTGCTTAAACGGTTTTGTTTTGAATTTCCTGGGTGAAACTGGATAATTATGTTGCTTTCGAACCAAGGCAACGGACACATACCTTAACAGAGCCTATAATATTAAAAAAAAAAACAAAGAAAAAATATTATTTTATTTTTTCCGTTTTTCTTTCTTTACCTTCGGCCTTATTTTCCCTGAGGGGTTGTTTTTTTTATGGGGTCTGTCCTCATGGACCTGAATAAAACTCCATTTACAGCTAGGAAGTCTGCAGATCTGTATCCATAATGATATGCAAATACAAACATTTGAAAAAAAATAGTTGACTTGATACTATAAAAGAAGTGCACCCGGGCATTTACTGTGTGCGTGTGTGTATGGTTGGGGGGGGGGGGACAAGCAAATTAACTGCAAGTCTTGAAAGCCTGGAATTCATGATGAAAGCTTGAAATGCAAAAACGTAAGCACTACGATTTCTTTTTCTTACTTGTAATTTCCTAATTCTTTATTTTATTCCTTTGTCTTACTTCATTTTACGAAATTTAAGTCTTATCATTCTTAGGGGAGGGGTTGAATAACCACTTGTTCCTGCTGCTGCAGACGCCACAGAAGCCGTGGCCATTCTCCGGCGCCCAAGTGCCCTTGCACTTTGCTGTCCTCAACGATTGGTCGCTGTGCTCATGCGCCCATGCACTCAAGCGACCATGTACTTCAGTAGTCCTCAACGATTGGTCGCTACATGCACCCAGGCTCCCAACTGCCCATGTATGTCACTAGTTCTCAACGATTAGGACTGTCTGGCACCTTCGTTGGCCCACCATCTACCAGTTCAAGCCTCCCTTGGCCACCAACGATTTCACAGATGGCTCTACCTCGTCGCTTGTGATGCCTGTTATTCTGCAAATAACAGTCATTCTTCGACAGTCCATCTTCCGTCTGAGATCATTTTCCACCAGCCAACTACTACTGGCGTCTTCTGGGTGAGCCGTCTGCCTGTCTTGGTCCCCACGACCATCTCTTCGTCAGCACAGCACCTTCCGTGTGCCACAGCTTGGCCATCCGCTGGTGGCACCTACTCGTCACACTGCTTCTGAAACAACCACGGTCGTATTCAACCCACCAGGTGCGCTCATTGAAAATTGCTTCCTATCCACTCTGGTCCCCACGTCCATTTCATACCGATCGATCCTTTATGAAGCCTGGCCACACGCTTCGGCGCCACCTCCTTATACGCCGTGACTATTATATCTCGAACTTGGGCCAATCCTCTAAGACCATCTGGGACCTGTCAACCTTCCCGGCCCATCAAGACCTCTCTACAGCCGGCCGAATTGACATGCTGGTTTCATTGCTACGACTACGATCCTTCTCCATTTCCACTACGCCTGTGCAACAGGCCCATGCATCGCCCGACGACCTTTATGGGCCCCTTAATTACCTACTGGATTTTGGTGATTCTACAAGCCAGCGCCCTTCGTCTGATGACCACCGTCGTCGGATGCCTAGCCTCCTTCGAACTCTAAAGGTACTGAAATGAACGGCGTCACGGCACCTCCTCTTTTCCTGCAGGCAGACTTGGGCCCTCGTTCTCCAATCTTTGAAGCCGACTGCATCGTGTACGGCCTCTCTGCCTTTCAGACTTCGCAACCTCTGAGCTCCAGCTTTTCTGCCATTCCTGACTATCATCTCGACATTTTTGCGGCCTAAGTTACTTCACAATTTAATCACCGGTTACAGGCACTGCGTACCTTCGTCTTGCGCCACTGGATTCCAGACCACTCGGCTTGTTGTCCCAGTCCCCGACTGAGAGGACGCCATCTGAGCCCTATGATGTTGGGCACGCCGCAGGTCGCCTGCATCCTGTTCTCCGACGACTCTGGTTCCAATCATCTCCTTGCCACCCACAACTGTCGATTTGACCTTGCACTGGGGCCCTCTCTCTGGCCAGACCTCCAGTTGCCCATCGTCCAGCATCATGAGAAGGTAGATGAAATGGATCAGTGTTCATCGGCTGCGCCACTCGAGGTCCCTGTCTTTCTGCAATCATATTAGGCCCCACCTTCTTACAAACTGCACTGTTTACGACATAATTATCGTACCATTCTTCAGTGAGACAAAGCGCCACCTGTCGTTTGTGGTCCCTCTTTTTCTTCTTGACTGCGAACCACTTCTGACATCATCCTGTTTCGATGGCCACAGATGCGATCCCATCTGTCTCCTGTCCCACGAGTAGACTAGGCTCTTTACCTTTCTTTTTCAGGGCTTGCAGCAACCGCTACGCTCAATGGATTAGGTATGTTCGACGGAATCGAGGCCTCGTCCACCGCTGGCCTTACTTGTGTCCCCACTTTTTTTTCGATGACCCTTCCTGTGCTTGATTCAGTGGATTTCTCACGGTGTCTTCATTCCGTTTTTATGATTCATTTTTCTGATGGTCTCTTCTCCGACATGTTGCACAATGTCTTTCTTCAACTCCGGGCCCGTGGTCCATCGCTGGGACGACTGACATTCCAATTACAGCTACAGGTCGTTTTTGGTTCAAGCTAGGCACCTGGTCCATCCCTTCCGGCATCACCTTCACCATCACACCATCTCCCAGGATCTCCTTCGCCCCACTGATTCTCTGGGCCTTATGTTCTTCTCATCTTGCACCCATTGTGCATGGCTGGACGGGCAGCCACGAATGCTACAAGTTCACTCTTACTATCGGGCCCTTATGTACCAACAAGAAGTGACCATTCACAAGTAGAGGAGCTGCTTGGACCCAAAGGTCTTCTATCTGATCTCGACAAAGTTGGCGGTCACCTACCATCTACCTCTCTTCATTAACATGCATCCATCCAAGATACGCCCTTTCACAGCCATCAAGCCATCGTCGGCCATCAAGCCATCGTTTGGCCTCTCTCCTATCTAGACACCGCTTTTTGGAGCATGCTCAAACGACCCACTGGCCCTGCAAAGGACCACTGCCATGTTTGCTGGACCAAAACAAACTTCTTCACCAGGTTCTCGCTGTTGTACAGGACGACGTCCCTCCCTACACTCTGGCGATCAAGAGTGCCTACACACTGCGCCACAATTGATATCATTCCAGCTTCTTCGACAGTTTTATAGGTCTTCATTCTACAGGGCCTACCGAGTTCCACAGACGGCCTCGTCCACCTGGACATCGACATTGCTTCTCTGTTTGCTACGACACGTTCCTTTGCAACAACTACGAACAACCTTCGTACGGCCCCTTTATCAACAGTTGCTTTCTTCCAAGATCCGGACTGGCATTTGCAGTAGATCCCTTAAGCCAGCAATTGATTAATTTGAAGACAGTTCCCATGTGACCACTCGACACTGGCATTCCGGTCTCATCGCTGGTCCCTTCTGACTCTCAAACGCCACGAGCCACAGCTGCATCTGGGACCAGTCGCTCGGCGCCTCTGCATCAACCAAAGCCACAGGCCACAGCTGAATCGTCCGCTCAGGAGATTGCGTCCCAAGGATTCCCCGTGAAAACAGCTGTTATCTTACACAGTCTTGGGCTCATTTACAGACCTCAACTCGTACAGTGAGTAGCAGCTTGAATCAGCTTCCTGTTTCATCGTTGTCCTTCATGGGACCTCCCACTGCTCGGACCACTCAACCTGACAATGACCCTGCACCACATGTCTTAGCCGTCCTGGTCCCGGCCCCTTCCTTCAATATACAGGAGATTCATCTCCATGTTGCCCTTGTTGGGCTGAAGGACGATCCCCACTACTATTGTCCGCTGGTACACTCACAACAGCCCCAATCAGAAAACTTCAATAGGATTATTAATTTGTCACACGGCCCCGTTACCATCTTCAACACCTACAGGCCAACCCTTCGTTATACAACTTTTATCCTATAATGGCCCTCCAGTGCCACTCCACATTTCAGAAAATGAAGAAGTGAAGAGAAGCGGCCCTTCGGCACCCTGCACTTGTTCTATGATCTTCTAGAAGACAAGAAACCACAGACATAGTCAGCAGTTCCGCACGTCCTTACGGTAATATGAGCTACTATAGCTGCATTAGCCTTGGCCCCGAACATGTATAGCATCCATTAATTTCCAGCATGTGACGAAGATTGAAGGCAACAGCAAGACCCTAACGGAACGAGATGGGAGTCTGCCGAGAAGCATGGTCGCCCTTGTCACCATTCGGTGCCTACTTCAAAGCGCCTGAGCAGAATTTACTTAGTTCATCGTTCTGTCCTGGATGCTACAGTTGGCTGCTGACGGCAGGGGCCTCAACACCACAAAGTTTGGAGGCACCCACCGGCACCCATCAGGGATCATCAGTAACACCTAACCCTGTCCCGTCGCCTGCAACCGGGATAACCGGGCACAACGTTCCAACTACTGTAAGCATGGCCACATGGCCCTCTTCCACGTGCTTGCAACTCTCGTATCTTAGGCCCACGAGACCGGATCAGCAGCTTCCAGAGCACCTCGTCAAGCAGATATAGTAATGGATGGCTTACGGTTCACAGGGTCCGTCGATTTTAGAGCAGCCCACTCGTAGCGTGGGTATCCGTTACCATGGTTCCAAAGCTATGCGTGACGAGGTCTACATTAAAGCATGAAAGGCAGGTAACGACTATTTTCGTCGGCTATAGAAACATCAAAATACCAGGGCCATCTGGTTGATTTTTGCTTCTATTGCCTAACGAAAATATACATTACCATTACCCGTCCACCATGATCTTGACTTGGAGGAAGAAAGATGGAGCATGGTCCCACAAGTTTCGCTAGGGTTTGAGCATACCGAAGGAGGGAAATGCTTAAAGGCCGGTAATGTATCTTTTCGTTTAGGCAGTAGAAACAAAAACCAACCAGGTGGCCGTGGTATTTTCATGTTTTAATGAATCAAGTTCTTAATACAGTGGAAGGAATTAGTGGAACGCTTTTGGAGTGGGAAAAGCGTTCCTACTCGAATGCAAATTCTTGCAGCAAATTTTATTGTAAAATTTTGCTTACAAATATCACAGAACTTACGAGTCCTTAACCGGTATAAATAACTTCAATAACTTAAAAGTTTTCAAGTTTTGGTGTATTTGAAAATTAAAAACTGTAAGTATTTAGAGGACTTACATTTAGGTCTTCAAACAGCAGGTTGCTTTTTTGAGCAATATTATTTCTAAAAACTAATTACATTCATCATTACGACACAAGCAAACCAAAATTACAGCACAATTCACAATCGGAAGTTGCAGAGCAGGTGAATTTTGCCTGCTGTGCAGCTTCCGGATGTGAATTTTTGCTGCAATTTTGGTTTGCGCGTGTCTTGATAATGAATGTTAAGTGATCGATTAAAAAACAAATTAGACTGTCACTCAAAATTTTCAAGTTATAAAAACGTGTGGTTTCTATGCAAGCCTGTATGTATTTCAATTTCACTGGCCCGTTGAGTTCAACACAAATCATTTACATGTAATCTTGTATTGGAGCGACCAGGCAGGTTGCATTAGAGAATTAGGAGTCCAGAGATTAATGGTGAATTTGTCCAGATTGGTTTACACAGTGGCTCATAAACTTCGCCCGAAATAGTAAATACTTGTAACTTTCATTTGGAGTATTCAAGATTCCAGATGTAAAAGTTTCCCTTATGTTTGTCACTGCAAACACCTAATGAACCCTGGAAAACGTAATTTTTAAGTATTTGGATCAATAATTTTAAAAGATAGAACCCTTTTTCAGATTTTGAAAAATGGTGTTTAGTTTCAAGGTTTTTTTTCCCAGAAAAATTGCTCAAAAAATGTTCAGGCTGTTAATTTTTTGTTGGCCATCCTGTAGTTTAAAAAAATGTCAACTTCTGTCAGTCAGATGTATTGTTATGCATAATACTTGTACTGCATAGTTCAAATTAGATACAGCGTTGTTGTCCTATAGGCTACTTGTTTGTCTAAATCACCTGTTGAATTGTGTCATAACAGAAGCAAGGGAAAGATACAAAAAACTAAGCGGCAACCAGCCAAATATAATAGCAATGCATGAAAGTGCAGTTAAAAGTCATCTGGTTGAAACACTTTGTCCTGTAAAAGAACAAGGATGGTAATTCTGGCCCACCAACTAGTCACGTATGCTCAAGCCAGACAGGGCTTGTAACCCAAGAAGAGCAAACAATCAAGTGATTTTTTTTTTTAATGTTGTGTTCATTGGTTAGGGACCCGATTCTAACAGATGTAAACTTGGTTTGGAGACCAGGACTGCAACCATTAGGGCGCTGCTAATTATTTTGTTTGGGGTTCCCAGAGTGCTCGCATTATGACTGCATTTCCAAATTGGGTCTTTTCCTTTTAGAGTTCAATCAAAGACAAATTTTTTTTATTTGTAAAAAAAAAAATAGGCTATTCAAAGTTTGGTGGTGCTCGACCAGCAAGGAACCAGAAATTAATTTTTTTTTTTTGCTTTGGAGAAAAAAAAATGATACCATTTAGGACTGCGGTACCAATAAGCATGATGGAGCAGATGCTTTAAGAGTACTAAAGAGAATCGAATCCTCACATTTTGCTGAGGTGAGTACTAGGAAATACGCAAAGTAAAAAAACCAAGCAAATTTTTTCACAAATTTGGACTAGTTATCCAAGGCAAAAAAAATTAAACTATCCTGCATATCAAGTAGGCCAAATTCTATCCACAATCTAAAATTTAGTATACTTCTTTTTCTTCACCAATTTTACACATACTTCTATATTTTTTTAACTTCAGGTTAGCCTACAGCAATTGCTAATTAAATTTTTTAATTTGTATTTACTGTTTAATATGTTTCTTGCTGTTAAATTAAAGTGAAAAGTGTAAGTTTTTTTTTAACAGGTCCCCTGCGCTCAGGGACCACGGAGTTAATGACACAAAACTGCCAAGTACTAACATGGTTCCATAACATAAAAGTTCATTAAAAAAATGTACTTGCGTTAAATACATATTACATGTAAGAGTTATTGTTATTCAGTTTTACTGTTAAAACTTTTATCAGGAATGTTGCTACAGTAAGGGGGTGCACCAGTCAAAAACCTAAACTGGCAGCTACCATAGTACATTTTTTTTTCTTTTTCTGAATTACCTAAAAGGATACAATAGAGCACAAAAATCCAAACTCCATCATGCCCTGAGCATTTTGTTTTGCTCCCAGTGCTGATTATATGCACGAAAAAGGTTCACGTAGGTACAGGTTCTGGCTTGCCTATAACGACTTAGGTTGGTTGCATTGTAATCAGCAAACTTTTTACTAAAGTGTTGGATGATCTTTCCTTCAGCCATTTTGTTTATAGATTGCACATTATTTCCCTGGAGCCCAAAAGAATTTTATTTAGTTTTTAAATATAACAGAAAAGTTTGCCGCACAGATAAAAAAAAAAGAGGCTACTCTGTACTTACATGGAGTTTTCAATTTGCTTTACACAAGATTTTTTTTTAGCTTTGAAGCTTACATATATTACATAAAGTTTACTTTCTGTATGAAAGAAGTGGAATTTGGCAAAACTAACTGTACCAACACAGATGACCAACTGTAGCTAAGGAAACAATCACTTTACATTTTTCTTTTTTTGCTGCTCTGAAATGTTTTTTCATGGGTGCATCCCCTTAAAGAAATAAAGTTGTGCGTTAGGTCATCATACACCGTATCACAAGTAATGAAAACATGAAATGCAAATTAATGCTTAGTTTTTACATATACCACCATTTTTTGATTCAAAAAAGAAAAAAAAATTGGCAAGAATTTGTTTATTTACCTTGGCAATAAATGTTGTACAATAATACAGTCCTCTTAAAGATTTGTTAAGATACTTTTTCCCAGACTGGGGAGACTGAGGCACGTACAAATATACAATTCATAGAGTTGTTAGGCCATGAAAAAAAGTAGATTTTACGAAAGTTTTTATTTAGTGCCCCTGTTAGCTTGTATTCAAGTTAATCTTTAAGTTTACGTGGACAAATCGTAACAGAAAATTTAAAACAATTCAGTTCAGAAAGATTCACATAGCTAGCAAAGTACAAGTTTCTTAAATGCAGGCATGTTCACATGGAGTGGGAAATACACACATGTAGAAACTCTGAGCATACAGAAATCTTCACATTTACACTTTCTTACATAATTCTAAATGGTTAAACCAAGGAACTTGTAATTTGGAAAATCAGAAAGCTTTAAAAAAAACCTTTACAATGGTGCATTCAAACATGAACAAATTAGGAAGTGGAAATACATCTGGTTTGTTGTTTTTCTTTTGAAATGCCCAACACCCTCTGTTTGGCCATTGTTTGATTCGGTACAGCCTTAATACCAACTATTTTTTTTTTATGGCCTAACAACATCCTTTACACAGCACAGGGTCATACGTCCTAGCCTAATCTTAAACAAAATTCCATGACTTTTCCAGACGCAATAATTTCAGTTTCTACGTAATACAAGCAATTCCACAGACTATCGGTACATAAAGAGTAGGCTAATCATATATGAAGAATACGAATCAGCTCTCTATAGGTCCCCTGCCGTAAAATTTATAACGAGCAGGAGTGTCGAACAATACATAATTTGGAGGGCCCTAGCTGCTAGCTGCTATCAGGAAAATTTTGGGAGAACAGGAAACACTAACAGGTTATGCAATCAATCTGCAGGACAGAATAAGAAACAGTTTGCAAACAGAAACTAAGGAATTTTTACCATTCCAAATGCAAACTCTGTTTAAAAGCTACATAATGCAAGTTTAAGTATTTAGTCAGGTTAACAACATTCACTAATATCACAACAATATACTGTAGCTACAGTTGAGCAAAAGTTAAATGAAAGTAAAAAAAAGGGTTAGGCTATCTTGCCTTGCTCTAGACTTTGTCGTCCGACCACACAATAGCAAGTAGATCAGGCTGCTCGCATCGCTACCTTCGTCACTTAAGGGCAAAAGGTTGGAATCTGTGCAGAATTTGTTTACTGGTTCCTTGAAGAAGAAATTCAGTGCACAAAAAGCACTTACCGGCAACTGAAAGGAGGGAAAGGGGAGGGGGGGGGGGTTAAAAGAAGGGAAATTCGGTGCACAGCCGATGCTA
>JAHWFP010003572.1:5844-36777 GCA_023313725.1 Lithobius niger
GATGTCCGGCGATGTCCGGAGAAGCCTGGTGAACAATCGCGAACAGGCGAACTGCGATCCTTCTCGCTGTACATAGATTGACGTCGGGTTGGTAGATGTTCGCGAGGTTCCTGATCAGTACGAACTGCATGTGAGCTGCGATCCGCCCGTGAACTGCGATCGATGTGCGGCCTGCGATCGTCGTGTGAACTGCGATGGCCGTGCGAACTGCGATCGCCGTGCGGACTGCGATCGCCGTGCGGACTGCGATCGCCGTGCGGACTGCGATCCCTAGGATAACCGCGATCCGCCAAACTGGATTCAGTTCTACGTGGGCTGCGATCGTGATCGCTGCGAACTGGCGAACCGTGATGATAGATCGCCTTGCTGAGTACGGGATCCACCGTGTCAGAAACTAAATCCACACTACACGCCCTCCCGCTGACCCTTTTCTCGGGCGCGGGCAGGGCCTTTTTTGACCCGTGCCGTTTAACCTCACGTTGGACCTCCCTTTCCTCGGTTGAACGTGTTTCCTTCATTTTTGGCACATTTTTATCCTGTCCGCTAACCCTTTTCTCGGGCGCGGACGGATTGGTCAAACTTTTGGGCTTGTAATTATCGTGTCCGCTAGCCCTTTTCTCGGGTGCTGACAGATCGCCCTGAGCCCTTCCACCACTCACTTGTCCACTGTTCTTTTTAACAGTTGTGTCCTTAGAATGTTTACCTTCCCCTTTTTCCTTTCGTGATAATGAGACTGCACTGTGGCGGGCTGGACTGTCCCTTGAACTAGCCTCCGTCTTTCCGTCGCGCGGCCTCGGCTTACTCTGTAGCGCACTGCCCGGCGAGCCACCCGTCCGGATCGCCGGCGAACCCTTTTTGATCGCCGGCGAACCCTTTGTCTCGCGCTCCTCAGGACATTTGACAAGTACTGCGGTCGATCCCTCTACGTGAACTGATAAGTCACTGTTCAAGAGTACATTCTGCTCACCATATTCCTTAATTGGTGTGTCCGATATTGGTTCCGAAATCACACAAGACTCGGTGTGGGAAGTCATTGCAGCACTGGCACCAAAACTGTTGCTTGAAAAACCTTGTTGGGCTATCAACGCGTTCACCGTCGATACTAGTCCCGCGATGGATCCTAACACCTCACCTCGAAACTCCCCAATTTTCGTGTCCACGTGAGATAGCACCGTAGTGCTCACTTTATGTAAAACTTTGTCCTCCAAATCGGCCGTCCGATCCGAGACGATCGATTTAGCCGTGTCACGGGCCGCCGTCACCATAGCCCCCAACGAACCATGCGGGTAAACAGAATTTTCACCGAGTGGAAAACCGTCAAATTCCGATGACGAATCGGTTGCACTCACGACTAATTCTTCAATAAAGATCGGCGCCTGAGGGTCCTTGGCCATTTCAGCTAGTCTCCGATCGAGGGAAAAATGTTCTTTCTTTTGCTTCTTCTTTACTTGTTCAAGTTTTACGTGTTCAAGTTTGTCGGAGCGTTTCCACGTCCACAGAATGCGCTTCACTGAGGTCGGGTTATGAGCTTCGCAAATATTGCATTTTTCGTCACCGAAATCACAAATCCTACACCTCCTGCATAAAGGATGGAGATCTAAAGGTGTTTTCTGGTGCGTGCACGAAGCGAAATCACCATCCTTAAGTAGTTCATTAAGCCTAGCAAGTTCGTCCTCACTATTGTGGTCGGCCATTTTCTTTTAGGGAAAGAAACGCACGACTTCACTCGTGCGTGCTCAAAAACGAATGGGGTTTTTCCCCACGAGGCAGGCGGCTGCAGCGCGCCTAGCGGGAAAAGAGGGCAACTGATGTTGAAATTCATAAATTCAGGATTTATGGGTGGTTGAGCATGGGAAAAGCAAAATTAAACGAATTTAGCATGTAGACTGGAGGTAAGTATTTTGCAGATAGTAAGAAAGGCATGAATGCGGATGCCTTGTTCATGTAGGGAGGCGAGGACTGGGCGTAGGACCATAGTAAAGATGCGTGGTGCCGCATTTAAGCCAAATGGAAGGCAAAGGAACTCGTAGACGGCTCCGTCGTGCAGAAACCGGAATAGGTAGCGGACAGATGCACGAAGCAGAATGTGAAGGTATGCGTCTGCAAAATCCAGGGAGACCGTCCAGTACAGTGGTAATCTCGGGTGGAGGAAATTGTTTCCATCTGAAACTTGGGGTCGAGAATAAATCGATTTAGAAGTTTCAGGTTGAAAATAAGGCGAGTTCCGCCTGTTTTTTTTTTGTTGGAAAGAAAGATGCTGGGTAACACAACACGAACTGCTTCTTTTTGTAGTGTGGTAATTTCTGCACGAAGCGGGATGGGAGCTAGTGTGTCCATGTTCCCAAGGTGGATCTTGGACCGGTAGTTTGTGTAAAAACTTTGGTTTGAAGCCGTTGAAAATAATTGAGAGGATCGGAGGTTACGCTTTGCCAAGCTTTGGCATGGAACCGAAGACGTCCCCCCCACTTCTTGTGGGCGAGGTGGAATGTCAGTAAATATCTCGGCCCCTGGGACGAGATTGGGAGGAGGATCCTTGCCTTCTATCAGGGGTGGAGGATCGGCCCAGACAGCCTCCGCGTCCCTGGGATCGAGACGGAAAGGGCGATGCGGAACGAGGAGGCGGAACCGGAGTTGGGTTCTGGTTTATTGTTCTTCCAACCTTCATTAGAGGCATCGGGTTTAAAGGAAGGGACGGAATATTGGCGACATACTTGACGATTCCTATTATACCGAGGTTTACGGGAGATATCCAGGTGTGGGGCAACCTTATCCAGGTGTGGGGCAACCTTATCCAGGTGTGGGGCAACCTTAGGGATTAATCCCCGGAACAGCGATTCGAATTCGTGGATTGGCCGATCCCGGAGAAGATGGCGCGTGGAATCGTGAAGGTTTGGTGCAGTATTTAGAGCGACTTCTCGCAAGAGGAGTGTAGAGTTGAAAAGGGCCCTTGTGAACCAATTCATGGCGTGGTAAGTTGCAAAGCAGCTTTTCCTACAGACTTGATTGATCAGGAAAGCAATTGCCGAGTATCGTCAGAAGGAAGATCGGTACAGAGTCATTCGCATAGTGCGTTAGCTGCAGTACTGAGGACATAGGCTTGGGACGCGACGCGGAGTCCCAATCAAAGAATGTGGTCGTTGTCACGGAGCACAAAGACGGGAACCGCGGCTCGCCGTGGTAGGTAAAGTGCCGACCCGAAGTCTAACTTAGTGTGCGCAGTGAGAAATTTTGATTGGGGATAGATATCAAAGTTTCTGGGTTTGGCCGGGCCTTCCCCGATGGGATAGAAAAAGAACATTTGCCGGCCCCCAGCCAGGCCGGCTAAAAATGGTTTCTTTTGCTGTTAAAAGTGCTATACCTGTCAATTTTTGCATTATTGCCTCAATGACGCTGTTGGATACTTGAGACTTAAATTGCCACCCCAGTGACCCGCATGCGCATGCACGGTCCTCCCTTCATAAAAGCGGCGGCTACGCGAGCTCGTCAACTCTTTGTCTCTCAGCAAAGTCAAAAGGTGACTTGAGAGGGGACGCAGGGAGGGGCCTAAGGTATAGCACTTTTAACAGCAAAAGAAACCATTTTTTGCCAGCCTGGCTGGGGGCCAGCAAAATGTTCCTTCTTTATGCTATAAAAGTGCTAAACCTGTCAATTTTTGCATTGACAGGCCGACCTCGTCAAATTAGGCGGCGAGCACCTTTTGAGCGAGTTCCCCGAGGTTCTGAGGTGGTTAGTCACCTAGTGGAGTTCTTTGAGAGGGTGAGGGGAGCACCCCTCAGAGTTGGGACCTTCTTGCATGAATTTGCCCCCTTCGTGAAATTGTTTAAGTTAAAGGGGAGAAGAGAAGAAGGAGGTGACATTACCTTGAATTCTTCATTTGCAGGAACTTGATGAACAGGTGAGTTGAGTCGGACAGCCAGAGTCTAAGTGAAGAGGTCCGGGATTGAAGGGCTTGGTTTATTTTCTTTCCACTTCTTCATCTTCTTTTTTTTGGGGGGGTTTATGTCTTATTTCTATATATTTTTTTTTGTTTTTTTTTGTAGGGGAATCCATGTACAACAGGTTAGCCGGCCAGTGGATTCGTTTGTTTTGAAGTCTTCGCTCGGGATGGAGAGAAGGCTTTAAGAGATGGAGATTCGTACCAAAGTTAGCTGAATGATGACGTTAGATGTACTTAAAAATTTTGACGTGTGGATCCGAGAGGGGTTGTTTTTTTTTTTAAATGAGAAGAATGTGGCCGGCTAGTGGTCCCCTTCCTAGTTGGGGGAGAGGGGTGAGATCGTAGGCCCACGCCGTATTGTCTGGCTTTAGCCCTGCATGGGGTACATGGAATGTCCGTAGTAGGGGTCGCCGAGAGCCAACCATGTCGTGGTGTAGAGGGTTGGAGGAGCTTGAATTGTCGTATTGTCAAATCGAATACGTTTGTAGGTTGTGGGCAATGGATATTGTTTTGATGGAGCTCCAAGCCTCAGAGATGTGGATTTGTTGGAGGTGGAGAATGGATTCGGGAATTTGGATAGGTTGTTGAATAGTGAGAATGGAATCGTTAATGACTACAGGTTGTGCTGGAAAAGACTCCGGCTTCAGACGTGGGTCGGAATGAGCAGCTTGAAGAGCGGGATGTAAAAAACGGCTTGGACGGGGGTACGAGTGACGCATGTGGTGCGAGACGTCTATCGGTTCCAGAACCCATGGTTGGAGGATCATTGCCGGATTGAGGCCTGAGTGTGGTAGGGGAACAGGTTTCTTCCGTGCGGCCTTAGCGAGTAAGTTGTCCGTCCTTCCTCCTTTAGCTTGCATGTCGTGGTGTGTTGCTGGAAGAAGGTGTCTTGCAAATGAAGAAAGTAGGGCTTGACTTTTTGTGTGTTTTTGTTGAATTTCTTCTTGGCACGGACATTCAAGTGAAGTATGTAGCGGAGAGTCAATACTATATTTTCATGGTCCACCTTGACGATCTCATCGTCATCAAGCCCGTAGAGCGGAGGGGGATCTTAACGGGTCAGGGCAGGGGTGTCAGCAATTTGTGGTGGCGGGGAGCCGGATTCCCTCGACGGAGAAGTTAATTCCAAATGAAGATTAGTCTCGTCGTCAGAGTTCCCCGGCCGAGGGAAGAAGGGGGTGGCAGGGACTTCAATGTCTTGAACGATTTAACTGTCAGAGACATTTGGTATAGCGGGTGAAAATGGCGGATCTACAATGATTGCTGGATCTGTGTGGGTGGTTGGAGTATCCGGTTGTTTTTCAGAGGTGACGGAGGCTGTGCTAGTTGGCTTGTCGGTCGTTACGGAGGATTTGAGCCACGATTGCTGCGACAGCGGTGTGCAAGTGGCCGAAGGAGGTTGTGCTTTGCCCAGAGTTGAGGGCACCGAAGATGAAGCTAGTGAAGGTGAAGGAAGAGAAGGTTGCGACTCAGCACGAAGTCGTTTCATAGCAATCTTTTGGTTTTTGGCCTGTCTTTTACGTATGGCAGATAGGAGCTGACGTGACAAGATTTCCCTCCACGTCTTGTAACTGATCGTTACACAAATGGGGCATGGCCTGACGTAGTAGTCGTATTGCCAGTGATATTGGCATACCGTTTTATGTGGGCCAAGCGTAAGGGATTCAGGAGTCCTGCGCAATGGCATTTCCCAGGATCATCTAACAATGGAACATGGCCGAAATATACATCGTCATCTTCCAGCATTAATGGCTTTTTAGTCTTAACCATCGCGAAGCACAGCGTGGAGGAACACGGTGACGTGGGGCGCTAAACAGTGCAGGCGAGAGCCAAACAAAAGGCATGTGTGTGAAAGGCGAAAAGACGCCGGAAGTGAAGGGCGGAAGGTGTGAACGAAGGGAGCATCAGCACGCATAGCGGCCAGACGATCAACGTGTCAGGAGTCGTGGGAAAACCCGTTGAAGAAGTTTTGGTCATTCGGAGCGGGTTTTGAAGGTGGTTTTTTTTTTTTTGGAGTAAAATGATCCAAATAAGGGCGAAGGGAGTATGGTTCCCGTTGAGAGGCCGCTATGATCTGAGAGGACCGAAAGGGATGTGAGGTGGTGAAATGCGAAGGGAGATGAGCCGACCATGTTGAATGGGGATTTGGATGGGGCCGTGAGACCGAAGGGGTGGTGCTGGGTGCGGCCGTGTTAAATGAGGAGGTTGGGCCTGGCTCCCGAGGTGGCAAAGCCATGTTCTTAATGGTGTAGTGAAGGCCTCAGTGATAGAATCCGGGCCGCAGGGAAGAGGCTGTGTCGTGTGAAAGGCCCTCGGCCGAAGGGGTGGGTGGGAGGGGGGGCAGGGTGTTCCCCTTCTCATGAAGGGAGCCAACAAGGCGGTAGAAGGTTGTTGTTCATATTATTGTTTTTTTTTTTTTATATTTTCCTTTTGCGGAAGAAGGATCCATAAATGTATGTGTGTCCCCGAAGGGGAGGGCTGGATTAGGGACGCCACAAGAAAACTAGCCAGTATGGGAGGTGTAGAGAACACGTGGGAACGTAGACAAGGTTCCCAGTGTCCTAGGTTAAAGTAAGGGTAGGACAGGGGCGACCGGAAGGTGGGGCGGACCTGGGTATGTCACGTGAAGGGAGCCCGTCGTCTTCGAACTCGACGTAGGGGGGGCGAGGCTTGGCAAGAACTGGTCGAAAGGCAGCGCCTTGGTGTACTGATTCCAACGAAGGAGGGATCCAGGTGGGGACGACAGACGGCGACAGCCGATTCGGAAGAAAAATCAACCAAAAGGGAGCCCCGTCTTCTTCGGTTCAACGAAGGGGACTGTGCCATAGAGGAGATTCTACTTGGAAGAGACGACCAAAGGGCGCGGGAGGGAGCCACACGTGTGTGCGAGTCCCAGCGAAGGGGAAAAAGAAAGGCTGAAAGGCAAAAGCCTTGACGGAGGGTGGATCGGTACCGGAGATTCACGGGAAGGGAGCCACGATGTTATCGGTACACTTGAAGGTCGGGTTGACTTGCCGTAAAATGACCGAACGGCAGAACCGATCGGAAGGTGGAGCGGTCCCGGGAAGCAGGCCACGGTGACTTCAAAATTAATAAATGGTGGGGTCCAGTCGGGGACAACCGAGGGGCGAAGGCCAACTTGAAAGGTGAAACAACCCAGGAGATGACGGGGAGGGAGCCACGGTGTTTTCCGAATCTTGCGAAGGACAGTTGTGGTGTTATCAAAGGGTACGGGCCGTCGCAGGAGGTGGGTCGGTCCCGGAAGAACTGCGGGAACGGAGTGACAGTCTTCATAGTCCCAACGAAGGGCCTAGCCAGAGCGACCGAAAGGCGTGAGCCGAATCGGAAGGTGGAATGATCCCAGCAAACCATGGCAAGGGATGGCAGGAGATCCAGCGAAGGGAAAACTTGACAGGGACGACTGAAAGGCGTTAGCCGAATCAGAAGGTGGAGCGGTCCCGGGAGATCACGGGAAGGAAGCCACAATGTTTTCAGTTCCAACGAAGGGTTAGGAGCCTCGTCAGGGAATGACCGAAGGCCTGGGCCAAATTTGAAGGTGGAACGATCCCGGAGAATCACAGAAAGGAAACCACGGGTGTAGAGATCCAACGAAGGGAAGACGTGCCAGGAGCGACCAAAGGGCGTAAGCCAAATAGGAAGGTGGGGCAGTCCCGGGTGATCACGGGAAGGGAGCCACGTTGTTTTCAGTTCCAACGAAGGGAGGTTACGAAGAGCAGAGATCCCACGGCGGAAGTGACAGTTGGAACGACCGAAAGGCGTAAGCCGAATCGAAAGGTGGGGCGGTCCCGGGTGATCACGGGACCCGGAAAAGCACGGGAAGGGAGCGACGATGACTTCAGGCGGTGGCCGAAGGGTAGGAATCCCATGCGAAGGAAATGAAAGAACCAACAGAACGAGTGGCCTTCAGCGATGGCTGCTTGAGACAAAGAGAGTGCGAGCTCGCGTAGCCGCCGCTCTTATACAGGGAGGACCGCGCATGCGCATGCACGATTGGGTCACTGGGGTGGCAATTCAAGTCTTAAGTATCCAACAGCATCATTGAGGCAATAATGCAAAATTTGACAGGTTTAGCACTTTTACAGCATAAAGAAAGTAATTTTCACGGCCAGGTCGAGGCGGTGGCGGATTCTTCTCCTGTACGAGTGGGGTTCCGTTGCCAAGGAGGACGCCACCGGTCCTAAGAAGCGTAGTGAGGTGTGTGGTAGATTGACCAAGATAGGGAGGCTGATGTGGAAGCTGGTCACGAAGACCTAAGCCGAATCCAGTGGCGAGGCCTCGATTCTTAGAGACCGGGTCCGCGTTGGGAGAAGGTTTATACAAGAAACAGTCTGGAATGATTCCTCTGACTGTTTTTAACAGTTCCGGTAGTGTGATTTCGGAGGGATCGGGATCTCCTTGGAAAGGTGGATCTTGGTCAGGTAGAGATGGATCTGGTGAGTAATAGGAATCGAAGTCCTCTTTTTTCTGGCGGTACAATTGCCGGTGGAATCGGTGAAGGATTAGGTAAATTGGGATCTGGAGGCGGATCGACAGGCGTAGTAGAGAAGCCTACGTCGTTTGCTGAGGTTCGGTGTCGTTTAGGGACCGAAGCAAGCCATGCTGACGTGTAGTCCAATATCGGCATTTTTCGTTTAAATTTCCGAAGAGAGGAATCCATCAAGTCATGCACTTGGGAAGAAGTAAGTGGTTCATCCGCTCGCCGGGTAGCGGATCAGCCAGTAATCGAGGGTTGTGATGAACACGAGGATAAGTCCAAGGGTGTGTGCTGCGGATCGACGGAGGAGGCCAACTTGGCAGCAACCTTCCGGGCCTCGAGTTGGGAGTTTGAGGCAAGCATAGCGTTCCTTGGTGCGAAAGAGTTCCTCAAAGGGATCGAAGGTCCGCACTGGAGGTGGGTGGCTACAAGACATCGGGGATGTAGCTGCGGTATTGCAGGCCGAAGGAAGTGAAGGCTCGGAAAAGAAAGGATTCGGAGGTGGAAGCGGATGCTCTAAAGAATCCTGGTCCGTGGTAAGTTCCAATATTTCAACGTTATCCACTATGGGTGGATCTGTGTTGGGGATGCGGAATCGAGGAAATCGAGGAACCGTAGTCGGAATCGATGTGAACAGCGCAGCGCCTAGAGAAGAAAAGGTGAGCATTGCCGCTCCGCTTCGACTTTTATATGATGGAGGCTGGTGGGTAGCGACACGGAAGGACATCTTCGATTTATTTTTTCTAGATTGAACAGCATTTGAGAAGGAGAATGCTATTAAAAAAAGGTAATGATATTTTCAAGGTAACTACAAACGTTAGCCTTTGTGCACGTCATTTACGACTTGCTGCCGATTCATGACTCTCAGAGGTTTGGTCTTGCACTACTACTACTGAGAATGATGCCGGACAAACCCAGATGCCCTTCTCAATTTATAAGCCTTTGTTAAAAGTTTATCACGATTACACGAATACAGCTTTTTTACTTACTTTTTAAGTAACTTACTTAACAGCAAGCATGTTACGTTCTGGAGAAATCTTCTTCAATATAAAATAGAAGATTGAGTTAAGTACAATCCATCAGTTACATAAACTGGGGGGTTTGAATGTAGTAGCATTTCACTCTGCACCAAGATACGCAAACGGCCCTCGCATGGAGGCATCTAGTGAGCGATTTTCAAAGGTGACTTTATGCAATGCCCGCTCTATTCTCGTTTAATGTGAAACTCTGGCTTACAGTATAGGATATTTAACTAAGAAGAGAACTTTATGAACATTATAAACAGTCCACAAACTATTAAACTTTCTGACAGCACTTTATCTTATCATCTAGCGACAACCAGAGAATACAGAAGATAAATATTACAAATTTATTTTCATACATCTGAACATTCATCGATGTTGCACATAATTCTCTCGCACAACCTGTATGGTTGCTACCGTTAAATACAAATTTAAACCTTTCTGTTTACATAATTCAGTTTGGGGTCAAGGAAGTGTTCTACTACTGACAGCGATGCTGATACTTTCACTGTGTTGATTACTTTGCACTGTACTGAGGTATAATCTAGCAAATATCGAAAATCAATGTTCACCAACTTTGTAGGAATTTAACTTGGGAGTACAGCAATTGGAAGTGTTTTAACAAGCTTTTCAGTGGAACAAACATAACCACAACACTTATTTTGTATTAAAAAATTAAATAACGTAATGTAGAATGATGAGAATCTTGTAATTAAATATACTAACGGTGTTAAAGTATCGTTACAAAATTAAAATATTTGACATCGCACATCCTTGCTTTAGGTAAAAATTAAATTTATCTACAAGACCCTTGACAATATAAATAAAATAAATGTACAATTAATTATACACGGCAAAAATTGATCATAACTTATTAGATGAAGCAGCTATGCTGCTCCTAGTGGACATGGCAGATGTGCTCGCTTTGCTAGCAGACACAGCACTCATTTTGCTGCTGGTTGATCCACCAGATCCCCTAGGGGATAACATATACAACAGCTTTTTACTTCGCAAGTTTAGAATAGAATCTGCAATGACACTTGATGTTTGCCTTTGGTATCCTCCACTGGTTACCATTACAATTGGCACGTTTTTACTCCTTGCAATGGTGAATACAACTTCATCTCTCTTTATAATCCCCTGAAATAAAAAAAATTGTATGAAGTATTTCAGCCCTTTTCAGGTTTCTACGAGGTTACAACAAACACAGACGGGGGGGGGGGGGGGAAGTTTTAGGGCCTTGGACGTTGAATAAGCTCAGCTGTTGTCTCATTCCATCACCACAGTTCTTTATTTCACACAGCACATTTCAGAATATAAAATACACAAGGCTACGAAAAATATATGCCATGGTTCTCATAAGCACCCACCCATGCTAATAATAATAATCTAGGGACGAATTACCCTTTTCTATTGTTCAATAAATAATTGAATAAATTAAAAAGTGAATGCCAAACTGCAAAAACTTTCCAGTTCACCAGCAATGAAGCTCTAAGTTTCATTTAGTGCTGTTCTTGTTGAAAGCAGCTTACAGTGCAACCTGGCTGGCTCCTGGACACAGGGTGCTGTTCTGTCCCTAGGCAAAGCAGACACACCAGTCTGGGTCTCTAGTTAAAACTCTTGAGGAGAATCAGAACAGCAATAGAGAAGGTAAGACCATGTCATATTTCGTGCACTGTACTGTATACAATTTTAAAGTAATAGTAAAGTGCATCCCAGTTTTTCTGATCCCACAGTTCCAGGAGTGCACATGCAGTTTCACCACATTTCCGCAGGGCAAGTACAAACAAACATGGCAATGATCTGGTAAAACTAATTCACGTGATAGCTGTGAAAGAATTAACGATTGTGTGGTTTCATTGCTGGCATTCGGTTTAAAACTCAGCTCCTTCCCTTGTAGTGCGAAGTCACACTTGGTTGATCCTCCTTTCTTTTGTCCTTGATCGAGGAAAGTTTAGAATGAGCATCGCCAAATGGCACAGCAGGCGGTGGGTTGGGTGGAGGATTTTGCATATAGACTTTGGAAAAGGAGGCAGCAAATTCCATTAAAAGGCCTTCCATGGCCGTAATATTTGCTATCAATTAGAATACATGGATTCCGATAACTTGGCTTTGATTGTACCCATTTTGCATTGACATGGGCCACCGCTGATTTACGTGCTTTAGACATAAGACCGAGGCCTAGGGGTGACAGCGTAGAAGAATCTCGGGAAAGCGAAGATCCCACAACAGAACCGGCATCAAACTTTCGTCTGCTTTGTCGGTAGCGTTCAGCTAAAAAAAAATCATGAGACATTTCCGGATCAACACTCGACAAGATATTTATCGAGAGAGGTTTTTACTTTTACACTTCCATATTTTGGTATAGAAGGATGAGAATCAACAGACACAGACCTGCTACATTCTCAACGTTGATCCGAGTGTTTCCATGTTTTGAGAATGTTTATTATTGTGTTGGCATCATGAAGCCCACAAATGTCACATTTTGTCACGGTCAAGTTGCACTCCCAGCATTTTTTGCATGCAGGATGCAAATCCTTTGGTGTTTTCTTGTGTTGGCATGTAGGATTCTGGAGGCAAGCAGTTTGTTAAGTTTCTTTTCCTCCTCCAGTTCCAACATTGTGGATGTAGCAAAAAAAAAAAAGGGAATTGCTGGCCCTCTTGTAGGGCCGACTGAATTTTGTTACTATTGCCTAAATGGAAATATACATTACCTGTAAATTTAGCATTTCGTTATCGTAATGCTGCGTTTTCTCTAGAGATTTTAAGTTGTCTAGATTCGGCCAATTCGGCAACCCAAGTGCACATGCGCACACCCCTCCCGTAAAAGCACAGAGGCGCATTAGTTGTCATCTTTTATTCCTGTCAATATGTAAGGTGGTGACTTGAGAAGGCAGGTAGGGTGGGTACAGGTAATGTATATTTCCATTTAGGCATTATATAGAAACAAAATTCAGCCGGCCTGGGAAGAAGAATCCCAAAAGTAACACAGTGAGGAGGATTCTACGATGTAGAAAACATGTTCCTTTTGTCTTTGTCATGCCACCGCAAGAAGCTTATTCAGAAGATTTACATTATTTACAATGTCCGACGTGCATCGATCGTAGTGGAAATAGCAGTTGACTAGCTCCTAAGCTTCTTGCGGTGGCCTGATGAATGACAGGAATATATTTTTTCCATCTTTAGTCATTACAGCCTGTCGAAAATTCCCAAATCGGTGCGATTTGTTTGTTTTTGAATTTGAGAGTGATTTTGTGTCTTGGAATTTTTCGAATATTCAAAATACAAAGTACAATGGTTCATTTTTTCAACACGATCTTGTTGATCGCACCAAAGGCGACGTGCGCTCGGTGGAAGTGGCGAGATTAGCTTGATTGTCAAATTGGCCAGTTTCATATTGAACTGGAGTCTGGAGATTTTTTGGTTTAGACGCGAGTTTTCTTCTGTGAGCATCACAATAGTGGCTTTGGATGTTTCGTCCTGATTGGAGAGGCTTTGAATTTTAAAAGAGACGCTGGAGATTTTTGTTAAGCTGACGAACTTTGGTTTTGGAGAGGTGGAGTTCATGGCGAATCTTCCTTCTAGCACAGAAGGTTCATTGAAATTTGTTGATGGGGGTGATGCTTCAATTGGGACGTCTGAAGCGGCGATGTCAAACCCAACGAGCGGAGATGGAACGCGACGAAAGTTGGGCTGCCTTGGGAGCTTTGGATGATTGTTGTCTGTGGCAAGATGAGCCTTGACTGTGGCTGTAGAGGTTTCCGACGTGGCAATTGGCTTTGTGATGGTGGAAGGCTTGGGTTATTTTGAAGCGGTGTTGTTTTTCAGACTTTCCAGCTTCCTAAGTTTGGGAGTTTGGGACGTGAGGAAGTTGATAGCGAAAAAGATGGACCCTGAGCTTCCATCTGACGGGAAGATGAGGATGATGCCGTTGAAAAGGGGGGAGACGATAGTGCGCTTCATTCCCAAGTAGCAAATCAGTTAGTGGGGTGTTGGAGTCGGGAGTCGGAGGAACGATGTTAGCAGTGTTTTGTTGTTGTACTTTCCATAACTGTTTCTGTCGTTCGTATTGTTTTCTCTTGTTTGATTTCCGTTGCATTTCTGAGATAACATCCCATTTGGCACGACTGAACTTAAAGCTGATTGAGCATGCATCTGAGAAGCAGTTTCAAGTTCGGTGTTTCTGGCAAACCTCGTGAGGGTCGAGTACGGGTTTCCTTGAAATGATGCCGGTACACCTGCATCTTTCTGGGCTTGCTGGAAGGACAACTGAAAGGTCTCCAGAAAGGCTGACTGTTTTTTAAGAGACGTTCAGCTTACCTCCTCGGTGTTTGGCCATGGAAAGGCAGCTGGTGGTCTTTACAACGCATGTGAATAGAGATGAGCCGCATGTGATAGAGATGAGCCGACGCGTTGAACACAAAGAGATTTCCGCCAAAATTCCGCCAAGCAGAATTGCAAAAGATCTTTGGAGGAAATGTTGACTGCTGTGAGAAGTTCTGGTGGCCTTGATGTTGCATTCACTGAGTATGATTCCTTTCGCGAAAGAGTGAGGCGTGAAAACAGGGTGAAAGAGAGGCCGTTGGCGTGCTTGCAGCGGACGGGTGATTTCAGTCCTATCGATGGAGTGGAACATTTTCGTTCAGTCAATAATGTGGGAAGAAAGGTTGAAGAAATTCGTTGTTTGGTTGAGAGGATGTAGAAGAGCCCCGAGTTCCTTGGAGGATGAAGAAAGGATTTCTGACGAAAGTTAAGCTGTCTTCCAAAGTTGATGACCGGCGAGTCCGTCGAGAAGGTTCCTTTGAAGGTGGACAAGAGGATTTTACCTGCGTGGACAATGGAGGCAGATTAGAGGGTGGTCGAAGCTGGCTGTTCTGATGACGAAAGGTTGATGCTTGTTGGCCCAGAGGCTGTTCGATGTGTGGGTACTGTCCACGTGAGTCAACTGAATTGAATTCAACTTGAATTGCTGATGCTGCTTGGGAAAAACGGAGTATCATTGATCTTCAGAATTAGGACAGGAGGGATTTGAAGAGTTCAGCCGACAGGTCTGGAGGAACTGTTGATGAAAAACTGTGGTGCCACTGAGAACCGATCCAAGGACGGATGAAGGGCACGGTGAGCTGGGCGAGATGTGGTGGAGGGTTCTGACGAAAGGGTGGTAGGACAATAGGATGACATGACCATGCGCAGACGGGCCTGGGAGTCAAAGGGTGGAGATGTCATGAATGGGAGGATGACCAAGGTTGAGAAGATGGTCGCTCGATGAATAAAAGAGAGGACCAATATTCGATGGTGTTGTTCTGACGGGAACTGGTGGATCATCAATGGGGAGAGCCGCCAGAGTTGTCTCTGGAACTAAAGGAAAGATTCTGTGGACGGCGACAGGTTCCGATGGACATGGTGTCTGTGACATTGTTCGCTGTTAATGAAGGATTAGCAGTGGTGAAGCTTGTTTGAGGATCGAGTAGAGAGAAAGCACGCGTCCGTGGACAACGAAAGGTTGAGTGAGACTGAGGCTTGAATGTTGTGGTGAACGGTGAGGATCGGCATGTGTTGGTGGAATCTTCCCGAACGACTTCGCGAGGGCTGATGCAGAAGAGAAAGGAAGACTCCAAGGGACGAGGATGAACTGGCTGATCCAGAGCATCCAGTGTGGTGGAATGTGAATCGTTGTGATGGAGACGAAAGGAGTGGTGCCTGAAAGGAGACTGGGGGGCAGTGGTAAAAATTTGTTAAAGGACAAGTGATGAAGGAGAGGCGTGGAAGATGAGTGGGCTGACGATGCATGTGAATAGCCCAAATCTCGTGGGACCTGGACGATGATTAGTCAACTGGAGATGGACAAAAGAACTGGTTGGAAGATTCGTTGGATCTTCTGGGTGTGTCACAGCTTGTGAGGGGCTTGACAATGATGTAAACTAATGAAAGTCCCGTGACACGAAGGGGAGGATTGAACTGGAAGCAGGGAAAGGAGATCGAGGTCCGGCCAAGAAGAACTGCGGACCGTGGATTCGTGACAACCGCAGCACCATGGAAGCCGTTGAAGCGACGAAAGGCTCTAGTCAGGTGTGAACAGGCGGAGGTCGGGAGTGTAAGGTAGGAGATGAAGCAGAGCCGGCAGAGATGTCGAAGCATGCAATCGCACCGCAGAGTCCTGGTGAGAGACGATAGGTGGTCGAAGGTCTGGATGAAAGGGTGGACGTAGACCGATGATGACAGGTTGAGTGAGCTGTGCTGGCAGAGGAGACAAATGGGGTTGTTCCAGCTTTGCTTGAAGTTACTGTTACTTCCTCCTCTTATAGCATGTCTGAAATTCCACTCCTGGGAAGACCCATGGCGGTCAAGGGCTGTCTGCTAGCTCCTCGGAAATACGACAGCCCAATGTGCGGCATAGGCTGCACCGTCTCGTCTCGCTTTTCCGTTACACCTTCTTTCATGCCATCCTTGGTCTTCCTTATGCCAACTGCTTTCTCAATCAACTCGTTCAAACAGCCTGGTGGGTAACCAAGCTCGATGAACCTGCACTTCGTCACATGCAAAAAAGGGCAGGCTAAGTTCAGTTGCTGGAATGCCGAACTATCCTCTGCAACTTGTACGCAACAATCTCCTTCAGCTGGCCTGCTGAGTGTCCCGATTTGAAGCGAATCTACCAGACTGTTGCCGTGGGCTTGCAGTAGGGATGGAACAAGCCAGACTTTTTTTGCAGAGTAAGTTCATCGAGCTTGGCTACCAACCAGGCTGTTGGAACCAATTGGTTAAGAAAGCAGTTGGCATGAAGAACACCCAGGATGGCATGAAGGGAGATGTAAAGGAAGAGCGAGGAGAGACGGTGCACCCTAGGCCTCGCATTGGGCTGACCTATCTGCGAGACGCTAGTGAGAGGGTTAAAGAGTGTTGAAGAAGAACAGGTTCGCCACCTTCGTGAAAATGCAGAAGGACTGAAGGATCGCCTCCAGAAGAAAAAGAAGCTTCCCCTTGGAATACGACCATCCGTGAGAAGAGCTAATGAAGAGGAAGAAGAGAACGAGCTTGAAAAGATTCTTAATATAAGAGAAGGAGTGTACAGAGTTCAGTCTGAAGAATGTGATGCCGTTTATATTGGAGAGATCAGAAAAGGGATCCATACAGGAGCAAAACAACACATGGCCGACACGAGGAATGAAGTGGAAGCCAACGGAATCTCAGTTTATCACAATGATACCGACCACAGAATCGATCGGGAATGCACTAGGACTGCTCGTCTCGAACTCAGAGATCCCAATTTGAGATGTATTGAATATCTGACCATTTAACACCATGTTCAAGATAAGGCCACGCTGAAGAATATCCAGGGACCATCGAACCCTACAATTTAATTCCTGCTTCGTAGGCAATTTTGCACGATGCTACGAAACAGATTGAAGGAGACTATGGTCAACCACCAAATTTGAACGACGCAACAGGGAGAGTGGCGAGGTAGCACGTGTAGAAAGTGTAATCCATGAAGAAGATAGTTGTGCTACATTTCCCACCTAAGGCAAGATAAGACTATCGAAAATTTGCAAAAATACAGCCATATCTTTTTCCGACTTTGAAATTGTGTAGGTTGTGTTTTGTGAAGCTTTCAAAAACCTTCAAATTTCAAAGTAACCCTTTCCACGTTTTCAGATTGCAATGCATTTATGCAATGCATTATGTACCAACATTCTACCTATCAATTTACTGAGATACCTTGTACACAGATTGCTCTAACATGAACAAATGCTAGAAGCATTAACTCCTACACTAAACGAACTAGGCCTTCGGTGTGCTCCTCCATATTTAATTTTTGTGACCTAATGAAGGGTGGCATTGACGATCAATTTTTCATAATTTTTTTTATCTATGTATCATCACGCTTTAAACCTCTCTACAAAATATTAAACCAAGTACTTGAGTAAATTCTAGGAAACCTAACAATCCGTACACATTGATGAAAGAATGAACGACTGTTAGATGTGAAAGCAGATACCTCTGGTGTGATTGACAAAAGTCCAAGAGGGTCTCCTTCAAGAATATCAGTTCCAGCATTATAAATTAAAATATCAGGATGAAATTCTTCTAATGAGCGTTTTAAGTTCCTGAAATTAAAATAAAATAATTACAATCTTCGCATCAGCTGAACAAAACATTTGTATATAGAATCTGTCACAGAATGCCGCAATGCGAATATGATGGGACTTGGTGTCTGTAACGGATTTTTCTACAACTTAGGTAGGGCACGTAAGATGTTAACGAAAATAAAGGCTGGTGACTACACACATCTTAAGGGCATTTGACCTAAGTATGACCCACGCAAAAAACTAAAGCAGTTTTTCGATAGGAAATTCTAATAAATTCCTTATTTTTACATCCCAAATATTTATAACAACCAATCAGTAAAGTTTTGGAATGTTACCTGGTTATGATAAAATAAAAAATTGAAAGCTCAACATCAACAAATTAGGATTAAAATAGTATAAAGCATGGCCTTAAATGTTCTTGAAAAAACTCGCCATGTTACTTTGGATGTTCAAACAATAAAATACTTCCTCGATGATGCTCAAATCCAAAAATTTACAAAATACTTCTCAGTATTTGCGAAATGTTGACCGATAAAAGCACCACCTTCAAAATACAGCAGGCTACGACGACCGCCGGATTTGAATGGTGATCGCGAAGTGACTATGTTGATGTGGCTGCAGCAGTTATGTAAATAGAGAAAATCACACTAGGAGAGCCTGATGAAGACAGGAGGAATGAAACAGCCCACCTAGTTTAGGCCAAGCTGCCGGTCGAAAATTTACATTTCGCAAATACTGCGAAGTATTTTGTAAATTTTTATATTGGAGCGTCATCGAGAAGTATTTTATTGTCTTAAATATGTTGTGGAACATAATATGCTTATTCTCCCAATTTTTTTTTTTTTTTAGTTTATAAATAATAAATGAATAATAAAAGGTTTAACCAGACAAATGTGATTAGGTACTCGAAAGGTGAAACCATTAACACTTAGTCCCTGTCATCAGCACAGCCGGCAAGCAGTGCTTATTCGAGTTCGTTTACGCACAATAATAAAAAAAAAAACTGGACAGGCGGTCCCAGAATGCAACGATGCTTGGGCACGGCGAAAGTAACATAGTTAGGGTATCTTCTTTGAGTTAGCATTGTCGGCCACAAAAGGTTGTCGAGAACCAAAATGAATTACAAACAAAAACGTCAAGTGTGCCATAAAAAAAGAGGTTATATGATTGAATTTTCACTTGTTAAAATGTACACGGATAAAAATAAATGATTTTTAATTGAAATAATCAAATGTACAATTGAGAAAATTGCATCTCTTGAAGTGCTGTTGTGCTTTACATTTAAATATATGATTCGTAAAGCACAACAGTACTTAACCAGATGCATCCGTGTACCTTTTTTACAGCTATGGCGTCGCGCTACAAAGGTTTATGCATGCAGTCGATTGTTGCTGGCCACTTTGAAACAATTCAACTCAGCTCTGAACGCCTGCATCTGCGAAATAAAGACCTAATAATAATTCTACCTTTTTTAGCTGCCAATTTCGAAAGGCTAGAAATTCGCAACGCAGCTTAGCTTAGTTTAAAAATATATGCGTTTAGCTAAAACACTGATTCTTTCATTTTATCGTTCAACAATCAACTTTTTAGCAAAGACATAACAAGTGCACGACGAATGAATTTGGAGTTTCTGGATGGCATTGTTCCTTAAATACAATGGTTAAAACAATGTAAAACAATCAAAATGATCGTTCAGGGTCCCGTAACTCCGGAATGGATCGACCAATTGAAAAAGTGGTCCCCGTAAGGTTGAAGCCCAGGGAAATTTCTGGCTCAGATCATATTTCAGATTTTAGGTAGGTGCAGTAGTTTTTTCTAAAACCGTGTCAGCCAAGAACAAGAACAACAACAAGTGAAGTTTTCAAATTTTCGTGTGGCTTCCTACGTTTACTCTTGCACGGAATTGCATAAAAGTTGGTGTAAAGTTTGGAAAAGTTGCTATCTACTAACTGGCCAAATTTGGTCGAAATATATTGAAAAGAAACGGAAAAATTAATAGTTTTAGTTTTGCTGGAGAGAGGACTTCAATCATATATATACACGGCGATGATAATCATCTTAGTTTTCACCTATTTTTAAGCCCAACCACAAGTCAGTGAGACCGCTGTGAGACAAGCTATATATCTTTCAGTTTTTAACCATAGGGTAAGAATTCTGTAATTTTGAGGGCTTAGGGCTTCAAAATTGGGCGGCTGACATGTCTGAATGACTTATTTACTTCAATGCATGCTTCGGGAAGCCAGTTGAATTGTTTCTGCGATTGTTTGTCATAATACCGCATCTGCTTGCAACAATGCAGAATTAACTACCCATCGAGATGATACATGCTAACTCTTAAACACACGCTATACCAAGGGCCAGCGCTGTTCACCGTGACGACATAATTCCTTATATGGTAACGCGTTATCGGTTATCAGCGCCAGTCATGTTCGCACAGCAGGCTGGGAGACCAGTCTCACTCCAGAAGGCTGCAGTTCAATCAACATGGTGTCCCTTAATACGAGTATTCGTGCGAGTAAATCAACGGTCGGAAAGCAGGGCAAAAGTTCTTCGTAGTCAATCCACGGAAATCGTATGGAATGAACATTGCTTATCCATCCTATCCCAACATCGACCGACTAGTGAGACCAGAGCTCGCCAAAAATCTCAGCAGGCAATGGAAATCAGAGTTTGAGCAAGCGATAAAGATCAGTGGTCCAATGGAAAATGCGGCAAATTCAAATTCTAATTCAGATTCTGACACAGCCTGAAGCAATGTGAACCTCGTTTAGTACTTCGTTTTTTCCTGGACTTCTGAAGAAGGTGGACGCTGCGTTATTCCACCAAAAATTCAAGTGGACAGAGTTTATGATTGTTCATTTATTAGTGGTGAAGTGTGAACTTTGAATTGCAATGTCGTACTCACGCCACAGTAAACACCGCTTGCCGGTATTTTTCCAGACTTTTAAATATAATCCTTCACCACGTACAAGCTTTATAAGATTTGTGGTGAAGTTATTATTATTTTTGTTAAATGGAGGCCAAAACCATCAAAATACCAGGGGCACCCAGATAATTTTGGTTTCTATTCCTTAATCGAAAATATATATTACCAGCAATTTACAGCATTCCTTCTTGTAACGCAGTCTTCCCCTGCCATGCAGCTCGGTAGCCTTGATGAATGCATGTGTGACGCACTACTCCTATATAAGCATTGGCTCGAGACCTTGTCTCATTTTCGTACCTCTTTATTGTTACGATGGCAACTCAAGAGGGGAGGCAGGGCGGGTACAGGTAGTGTATATTTTTTGTTAGAAAATAGAAACCAAAATCGACCAGGTGCCCCTGGTATTTTAATGTTTCTATATACCGAAGAAAATATAAATTACCAGCAATTTATAGCATTGCAGTAGACCTCATCACAGACGGAGGAGGGTCGTCGTAACAAGCGCCCTGGCTACGAGCTGCCTGCCCCAGAGTCAACGGACTCTTGATATTAAACCAAAGCCAAAATAAGGTTTACGGGTTTGAAGAAAATCGGGACACCTATAGGTTCAGAGGGGGTGAAGGACTAAAACGCCATAACTAATTAACCATAAACAGGCAAGCTGAATTACCTTCTGAAGGATCTTGATGCGGTGAGACGCTTGATGAACAGCTGGTCGAGCGGTTTGACTGGAAGGGTTTAAACTGACACTGAAGGAGACGAAGAGTCCGGAGAGGTGAATGACGATAGACAAATGATAAAGGACAGTAGCACAAAACTGGTGAAATGAAGGAAGATTTGTTGTGGATGTGATTGGTAGGTTGGAGGCGGGATCGCCAGGGACCCATCAAACAAAGGGATGAGTGTGGAATTGCAGAGTGCGAAGGCCGCCAAGTGAGGGGCGAATAAGCGGTTGCCAACCGGACAATGAGAACGGTAGTGAGGCATGGCAGGTTTATGGGAAAAGCACAGTACAGGATTTGTAACATAAAACATGATATAAGTTGGAGACGAAACGTCGTAAATAGGGCTCTCTTTTTTTTTTAAGTGTTTGTTTAAAAGGTTCTGAGGAGCCGGAGCCTCGGATCGGGGGCAAAGGAAACAGGCTGAGCGAACGTAAACATGACGGTGCAGAAGGGAGAGCACTGCTGGGGAGTTTCCATGGAATGAAGAGTGTAGTATGGAAGATTGGCAATGGAATTATGAATAGGAGACCGTAGCATAGCAGAAGAAGGTGGACGAAAGCTGTATAGTCTTACAATAATTAATTAGGCAATTAGTGATGCATATTAATTAAGTCTTAACCCTATATACGCTGATTTTTTACCATGTGCTCTACCCTGCTGCGCGCATTTATTTTGTGACAGCAATATCAGTGATGTTGGCTTCTCAACAATACTCGCACGGGAAAGATGAACGCTGTACGCTGTTGTAAATAAATCCTAACATTTAAACAAAGTGCGACACATCAACGGCCTAAATAATAAATATAAAAGTATTTTCTCTTTACCTTGTCATTGTTGTAGCTTGCAAACAAATCGATCAGTCACTAGTCTTGAAGTCTTGAATCCCTAGTTATTCAACACCACAACTGAGAGAAGGCTGTGCTGATGAATATCCAGGGACCCTCAAACCCTGGAATTCAGTTTCTGATGCATGAACTCAATCACCTGCTGTGTGAAAAATGAGCGACAAACCTAACGAATTTCGGAGGCAACACTCCGAATTCGCAACGTCCCCAACAAAGCGCTCAAAATTCGAAACAGACGAACGGTTGTTAAGAAGTAGAGAAACTGTGTTGTTGTGGAGCCTGAAGATCATAGTCGCCTGAGCCATTACACCTCCAGGACTGCTGACTATCGAAAATTTGCCGGAATATTTGTGTTGTGATTTCATGTGTGTTTGTGAAAATGAGCATGATAAAGGTGAATTTTCAACTAAGCTGGTACATTTAATCTTTTGTTTTATGCATAAATTAACATTTTTCATGAACCCTACCGGAGCTCAACCCTTCATTTTACCGTATTTTTCCTACCAAAAATGTATCTTGTTTCATGCAAAAATCTCCTACAAATCTCCGACTGTAGCTACCATTCCATATACCAACAACTAGCTTATCCTTCTATTAATCATGCCTAAATAGATTTGAGCAATCCTTCTGTTAAAAAGTTTAATTTAAAAGGCTTTCACTTTTTATATAGAGTTAAACTTGTTTTGCACCGTCTTTACAAGCCTTGTATACTTCAAACCTTTCCATGCGACCTGTCACTCAAACAGCCAGTTCCATTGTTCTCCTTGCCCTTAACCAATCAGAGGTGCCAACTACCCCGTGAGTCTGTGCTAGAGTCAGTTTGATCTGACCTACGAGCATAAAAAGGCCAGGCAGCTCTCAATCTTTAGCACAGCTCACAGACCTCAAAAGCTAGAGGTAGCTAGGCTGGTCGAGAGTGGAGGTGTCACGGTCCGATTGTTGCCATGCCGGGCACAGGTAGTATTTCGTATGAGTATCTAGTTTAACTTTAGAAAATTTAATTTTTGGGACTCCATTCAAAATTTATAATTTTAATTTTAAACTAACGTAAGAGCTTTTGTAGACGATGATGGGTAGTTAAAAGCCATCGGCATTTCTGGTTTAGAACTCCCATAAATTAAGGGTTTAAGGTCCTTTTCTAAAAAACCAGCTTTTTTTCTTGTTTTATTATGAACGGTTCACCAAACCATTTAGTATTTCCTGAAGCATAGTTCTTCAAAGATCAGTACCCGCATCTAAAGTGGATTTTATGTGAAGCGAAGTTTAGACGATGCCCAGGCATCCACCCACCCACCCAAATACCCAAGCGGCAGATGTTAAGTGGAAGATACCACCACCAGGACAGTTGTTTTTTGTCGCACGAGAGAGGAAACTGGAGTATCTGGAGGAAACCCTCGTGCAACGGGCAGGGAAACAACCGGAGAAAAACACGTACATGTACACTTCCCATCACCAGGATCAAACCTGGGTCTGTACGAAGCCTGAAATGTACAGCTGGGACCAGGAAGCTTATCGAATCTGACGCCCAAGGGCTCGCAGCTACCCATGAACCCATTATAATCGAGTTAGGGCTCTAATTTAGAGAGTTTTTGCAAAAACTCAGGACAACTTTTCTATTCAAAATTTTGATTGTGAACTTCACCCAAGTTCTATTTTGCCGAATTTAATGTAAATTCCAGTTGCTTTTATTGAAAGCTATTCAGTTTCTGTAAACTGGCAAAATACCGGCAAACGGCGATTACAGTGGCGTATGAACGCCATAATAAAATAATTTTCCAGAGTAAAAAGATTTGTTAAAACACTAACAGCACCAACCCACTTCAATTCAGAAGATTCTTAAATTTTCGAAGACAAACCGGTATCCTTCCTCAAACACTAGAAAATATTATCGTATTTGCAGTCAACGATTTGACAATTTGACGATTTGACGCTTCTGAGAAAGGAGACCAGTTTGTCTTCGAAAATTTAAGAATCTTCTGAATTGAAGTGGGTTGGTGGTGTTCGTGTTTAACAAATCTTTTTCCTCAGGAAAATTATTTTATTATTTCTGTACACTAGTTAACATAATGTAAAGTGCCATTTATATTTTGACACTAGTATGATTAATCCACCCAAAACCAAAACTGGTAGAAAATCTACCAAATTTCCAAAATCGATCGGCATTTGTAGGTAGTGATATCATTCAACCAAAGAAAGGCCGCCAAGGTCAATCCTATTAGCCAAGTTAATTGCACCGACTAATAGTTTGAAAGTTAGATGAAAACTTGAAGATTGCTACTCACTGTAACAATCTTCAAGTTTTCATTTAACGTCCAAAGTATTATTGTTTTGGTTTTGAGTGGATATCGTTTTTGTAAACTTGGCGGGTTTTTCTACAGTTTTGGTTTTGGGTGGATATCACAACTTTCATAGGACTGTGACTGTACATAAAGTTAGACCGTCTTATCTTCATCTGTACCTTTTTTCTAGAGGAATTTTATTGCTATAAATTTTCACATTTATAATTTTCAAATTTACCATTGCCAATTAGCCATTAGATTAGCCAAATTGACACGGCTTAGTTTATTGTATGACCCAGAGTTCGTAGCATTTCGGCTGAATGGATTTCAAGGACTTGTAAGAACTTTTTCTTAAAGAACTTCTAAAGAGAAGAGCTGCTGCACACTTGTGCAAAATTTCTTTCTCACAAAGCAACTAGTAAAGGACACTATTACAGATATAATTTGTTATTTTCGGTTGGGTTATATTGAAAATTATCTCCAATTTCAAGTTATATCCTAGATAACGATACAAAAGTCCCGAAACATTCGCCACAGAAGTTCGCTTTAGAAATGTTCCCAATCTCTCTTAGGACAAGAAAAAAAATACCCGACAATAACACACAATACTACACAATTCGCAGACAAAAAATAAAAAGAGGGTGCGTTGAATTAGACTGTGGCATGCTTGCCCACCCAAATATGCCTTCTAATATACCAAATTCAGTACGTACATATACCCACTTTATACTCTGCCATGCCAAACACTGGCAATCTAGGTCAGACAGAGTAACGGCAAATTAATGTCTCATGCTGACTGTAGTCACTGCCATGAAAAATGGGCAAGCAAACCTGAACAAAACTTATTAAAAGGATTAAAATGAGAGCTTGGTAGGTACTGTAAAAATAATATTAACTTTTCACACTGCCATGCAACGGTTTTCAAGATTTCTGAATGAAACTGCCAACCACTTTATGAATGCCAGAGTGAAGAACTTAGGGGTTCAGCATCTAACTGATTTTAAGAAAATAAATTTGAAATGATATATACACAAAAACGTCCGGCAGAGGCTTTATTCAATTGGTATGGAACTTACAAGGAATAAATACTGCATTTTCAATTTTTCATGGACTTGTAAGGCCTTACAAATGGTAAAATTAAAAATCTTCAATCCCATTTTTGCACACACTGGCTAACAATCGCTGATTTCGTTCGCTTCACTCACTCAATCAGCGCATCCCCTTCAGTTGTTTTGCTTATGCCTGCACCTTGCCCTTAACTTTACAAGATTTCGTTGACATTTACTGGTGCAGAAACCCCCGAAGGTCGCTGTTACTAAAACAGCAGCACGCAAAGCATTTTATTTTGGGGTTATTCACAAAAACCCTGTTAGCTCGTGGATGTTCGTATTGTGGCGTAACCATCAACTAATGTGCATCCCTTTATTCTTACGCAGTCCACGGCAACGTTAATGTTTCCTTAGTTTGTCCTTCGTTACAGTTCAGTTTTTAGTTCATCCAGACTTTAACAATAAATCGAAGGACCCGTGTTGCTTGTTCAAGCCACTGTTGCTTAAAATCTTTGGTTGCAACTTGGAAAAAAAAAAAAATTTAAATTCGCTGATGGCAAATTTCAAAACCCTCCCATGCATTTGTCCTGACCCCTACAACCCTTGCACCAACAAACGGACCAAGCTCAGATCACCATGTATCCGGGTGCCAAAATTCAGCTACGTAGGTCTTCTCAATTTTTCGCTAGCCATGAACAATGAGTCTATGGGATTTAACATGGGGCTAGCATTACTAGCTAGTTACCACTAGTTACTAGCTAGTCAGTAACATAAAAACAACGTTATTGATGCATCTTTCTCTCTATGAATGGTGGACACTCAGCCTTTAACTTTTAATTTTTCTTTATCCCTGCACCTTCCCCTTACATTTACCACAATTTGAAAGATTTCTGTCGCAATGAGATTTATCCTCAACATGCCAAAATATGCTTTCAGTTGCTTACAGTTAACAAACTACATGTCTGCTAGTGAGCCGCCTTTTTATCATTAACAATCAATTTTAACAATCGGCTTCGCCTCGACGTCATCGTGACGTAGTTCGAGCGGATTGGCCATGTAAGGGATATTGCCCATCGGATCATAAATCCCATACATTTCGCCACGGGTATAACTAATTTATCGTATGGTCCCTAACTTTCGAAATTAAAAACAAAATTTGGGGTAAATGGAAAGGCATGAATTGGAATGTCTGTTGTTAATACAAATGTCTACAATGGGATCAGCGCTATTGAACCAGCGGCCCTGTCAGCCGTTTCACTTTCTACGTTCTAGATCTACAACAACTAAATTATTCTTGCAGTTTTGACAGGATTCGACTTCACCCCCTTACATTAGTAAGCTGACGCCTTAGCTGTCAAGATATACTAACTTGATGAAATGCTACAAGATCAAAATGGATAATAATCTCTGAAAGAAAACCAACAGGGTTGAAAGAACCCGCTTAATTTCAACCAATCAAAGTAGTGATATTAAGAGCAAGAATGGCTGCCACCAAGTTGCTGCATGTTGCCAAACTAATCCCACCAAATATTAGATCAAAGGTTAAAAGAAAAACCTGACCATTGCTGCAACCCGTAGCAATGCTCAAATTTTTCATTTAATTTGTGAAGTAATAGTCAGTGGGATTAGCTTGGCAACGTAACGTAGCAATTTGTTGGCAATAGTTTTTGTTCTGATATTACTACTTTGATTGGCTGAAACGTTGTGTGGGGCTCATTCATCCTTGTGGGTTTTGTTTCACACTTTTGTAGTTTTTTTTTTGCGTGGTGGCATCTTAATTTTGCCAGTGCCCATTTATCTACTATCTGGCCAAGTTTGGTCGAAAAACATTGAACAGGAACGGAGATATTAATTTTTTTTTTAGTTTTGCTGGAGTGAGGCCTTCAGTCATCAACATCATCAAGGACGTATGATGTGGGTGTGTGTTTGTTTGTGTGTTTGTACCTCTATTTCTCTGGAACCAAAGTACCTACAAAGATGGGAGTAGGACCAAACGAAAGATAATTAAATTGTGCACAGTATAGGCCTATTTTCATCGCTGTAACTTGATATTATCACCCTCAAATACGCGAAAAACCCTGAACAAATAACGTCAAAGTTTTTTTAAACCCTCTTGACGTTTGTTCATGACGTCATAGTTTGTTCATGCCAACCTCCTCGAGCAAAGAGAGATGATCTGGAAAAGGTTACACGGGAAAATTAGCCAAAAAGGACGACGTATTTTGTAACACACCATATACAGATCTGAAAATTGGTTTTGTATTAACTGACTTGATGCATGGAAAAATCAAAACAATAGATTTGGTTTTAAAACGGTGTCACACATTCATGTTTTTGAAGCACGGAGGTGCGTGGATTGAAAGAGCAAATCGAACGACTTCCACGTAAACTTAACCTTTTCAATGTGTGTCTCGCTTTGCTCTCTCTCTCTCAATCTTAAGTCTCTCACCTTCTTAGGGGACTACTTCTGGAGGAGAAGACGTGCAAACATACAAATTGTATGTTTGGAATGATGTATGTGAAATGTAGATATGCTGAGGAATGTGACGAACGAACAGTGAGCAACATTTGCAATTAGTTTGCATCCAAATAATCAGTACATACAATGTGCCAATTTCAACTTCTTTAAGGCAACGACGTACCAGTTTCTTTCTTTCTTTATTCTTACTTGAGCCTAGTTAGTGTACAAAATACCGAACCTGGTTGTTCTTCCTTTTGTGGGTAGATTGTGGGTTGGTTGCTGGCTTAGGGAAACTTAGGTTAAGTTAGCGTAGGTTGAGCGTACCAGTTTCAACTTCTAGTCAAAGAATTGAGATATTCTCTAGTTTTCATTGTAGGGGTTCCCTTTTTTCGGGGGTTGTCTTCGTTTCTGCTATGAGACTTTGGTTTATAATGTAAGATTCGTAATAAGGATAATGCTTCCTCTCACGTGCGGGTAAATTGTTGACTCACCAGCATTATTAGCATTTGCTTATCAAGAAACATGCTAGTGTGTCGCTCACCAAGATAACCGATAAGTAATAGTTATAGTACTCCTGACGAACTGCATGGGATTTATCGATGGGCGATATCGATGGGCGATATCGATGGGCGATATCCCAAACATGGCCAATCCGCGAGAACTACGTCAAGATGACGTCGAGGCGAAGCCGAGACGTCATCGTGACGTAGTTCGAGCGGATTGGCCATGTAAGGGATATTGCCCATCGGATCATAAATCCCATACATTTCGCCACGGGTATAACTAATTTATCGTATGGTCCCTAACTTTCGAAATTAAAAACAAAATTTGGGGTAAATGGAAAGGCATGAATTGGAATGTCTGTTGTTAATACAAATTGTGTGTCGTCACGTTTGCATAATTTTGTTTTGAGGCAGTCAGGTTTACGGCCGATAACATTTAACCGAGAGGGGGGGAATGAAGCTGGGGTGTGTGTCTAGAGGGAGAGATTTTCTTTAAAAAAAGTTTAGAAGATACACATTTTTTTTTAAGCCATTGGACTGATGTCTATTATCTTGTTGCACATTACGGAAATTTGATCACGAAAAATTACGTCGTTCACCGTAGGTTAACCTAAAACGTTTTTTAATTTTTTTTTAATTCTCTCATTTTGCGTAATGTGTCGTGTTTCTTTAATTTGCATAGTGTGCTTTCTGAGCGGGGGTTTTCACGTTTAAGTCATTCTCTGATGGAAAACGAAGGTTTGAACGACAGCGTATTATTTTTTAGCGTAATAACGCCCAAGAAAAGGTTCGGTTTTCATCTTCATCTTTAATCACTGGGGACATTACACGGACAATTCAGCGGCAACGTATACTTATGAACTATGTGGGCAGTTAGGGACATTGTGGGTGTAATTTTCGTAGGGGGGGGGGAGGAGGTAAATAGCGTAACGCCTAATTTTAACGATGAAATTTCATGTTTATTTCGTATACGTTATGTCAGTTGGTGTTTTCAAAGGGCCGATGAAGGTTCACGCTAGATTTGAGAATTACAGTTGCCAGCTTTTTTTTTTGGGGGGGGGGGAGGGGGAGTAGTTAAGTATTTAAAGTATTTAATTTTCTTGCCCCGAGTATGGCTTCCATATTGCCACACTTTAGTGTGGTGATATGGGATATATCGCGGCAAATTTTTAGCATTGAGAAAGTTAGGGACCGTACGATAACATCCAGATAAATAGCATGGCGACCAAAAAAGGCTGAAACTTGTTTGATCGGGAAGCTTTGGTCACCTGACAACATAAATGTCACTATTAATAACACAGCTTACCGTTTTCTTGTTGAAAAACGACGTCAATAACGTTGATATTTGCTAATTACTTACTACTTGCTACTAACGCTTTTTTTGTATCACGAAAATAAATACTTCCATGCGGTGAATAAAGCTGGTTCTTAGCTCATTTTACTGGTATTGCTCTGTGGATGTGCCCTTTTCATATGGTCCTTTCTAATTGGTCAAGTGGTTCAGGGGTTAGGGAGCTCCAAACGTTCAAATTGATTGTTGTACATTGTTTTAATCATTGTTATTATGCAACAATGCCAAACGTAACATTAAATAAATCCGTGCGTTTGCAAGGATATACTTCAGTACTAATAAAATATCCTAATTATTTGAAAAAAAGCTTACTGCTGTCCTCAAAATATAATGAAAGACAAAAAAAAAAAAAATGGACCAGAAAACTAGATTGATGTTTCCATCTCATAATTGCTAAGAAAAAAAAATGGATATTATCAATTTGGACCAAAAAGAGCTGATATCTACCCCAAAACAAGACTTGTTAAGGATTCCCGCCAAGCTTTTCGGCCGTGTGAAGTCGTGATATCAAACGCCAAGCTCTTTCCTCCGACTAAGACTCCAAACCTTAAATATAATAATTGAAAATTGCGCAGTAAGCAATTTTCATATATTTCATTTAACCTTCGAACTATTACAAGGTGGGATTAGCTTGGCGAAATAGCTTGGCGTTTGATATCACGACTTCACACGGCCGAAAAGCTTGGCGGGAATCCCTAACAAGTTTTGTTTTGGGGTGCATCTTCAGTCTAAGCCTTGCATCTGGCGTTTGCTGATTGGCATTGTTCCATAAAAACAATGTTTAAAACAATGTAAAACAATCAAACGGATAGTTCAGGGCCTCGTAACTCAGGAACGGAACGACCGATTGAAATTTCTATTTCTATAAAGGGCACATTCCTGGAAGTAGATCTTTCCGTCAAATGAGCTAAGAACCATCTTTCTACGACAAATGGTTTAGTCTGTAGATACCACTGTATAAACGTGTCCAAAGTCCATCACCACCACCGTATAAGACAAAAATGAAACTCACGATTCCAGCTGAAGTCCAGATCTCCAATAAAACAAACCGGAAGTTGATAAAAGTTGGTGCACGTGTTGGTCAAGTCCCACAAGGCTTACATACCAAATCAGCAGAAAATATTAAACGACGGCAGAGAAATTAAGCTTCCAAATTTTGGGTTTAACATGGGAGAGTGAGGTCAAACCATACAGTAACGGAATATCTATCCCAAACAAAACTTTTTAAGGATTCCCGCCAAGCTTTTCGGCCGTGT
>JAHWFP010003573.1:0-45070 GCA_023313725.1 Lithobius niger
AAAAAAAAAGTTGTGCTATACTTTCCTTTGTGCTTTAAACAAAATAGCCTGAACGCATGGCCCCTAATTTAGTTAAAATATCAATACGTCCACCAGATTTAAAATATTTTGTTTTTAAAACTCACTTCCACTTAGCTCTTTGGTCGGTGTTAAGATCTTCGGTTGCCAAATTCATTCGAGACACATAGTCCAGTGCTTGTCTCATCTCTTGAAGAATAAGACGAACATTTTCTGCCTTGTTCGTGGTGTCTTGTTGGTCTTCGCTAGACATACCCGATGAACCCTTTGATCCATGTTGACTAGTTGCCTTCTTCGTGGTTTTTTCTTTGCCCTTACTGCTGGCTGGTTCTTCTGCAACTGTTGCAGTTGTTGGAGGTGGTGGTTCGAGCGCCAAAGGCATAATAACTCTGCGACCAAACAAATTTCTGAGGAAAGTGTCACGTTCATTATTGTCCATGGTCTGCACTTACTTTGAGCCCAAAATCAGAAGGTCATGATCGCGTAGCTGAAGAAAATCTACGTTACTGGCTTGCGAAGTTATCCAAGCCAAACGTTCGGAAATAAGAAACGTCTTCATTGGTAGCCCCGCAGATGCTGTCTGCTTATCATCAAATCAAAATGGTGAGTGCTACAAGCGGGAGAACCGGGAAGGCCCAAGGGTTACACACCCCAGCTGGCCAAATTGTCGCTTGTTCTCCCCAACTCCCAAAACATTTAAAGTGATTGTGGGTAATGTACCTGCGCACACCGCAAGTACATAGTTTATTATTGTGTCTCTGCATTGTTGCATCTCTGCATTGTTGGTGAAGACCTTTTAACTTGGTTTTGAAGAATCTGACATAAGCCAGCTCATAAGCGGTCAAGGATCAAGATATTAACTGAACAAAAAAACGGCTTTGAGCGATTCAGTAGCGTGCACAGGTGGGAGAGGGGGGGGGGGGGGCAGACTGCCCTGCCCTTCTCATTAAAAAAAATGGCCTTTTGTGCGGACATTTGCTGGTGCGGCGATCTAACCAAATTTAAAAAAGGGCAGAAAAAAAAGTCCTCAGAAAAAAACCAACTCTGTCCTTTCACTAAAAGTTGCCCCTTTCCTCTCGTGGGTGTGTGCACGCTACTGATCCGATTAGTAATCAGCTATGATCTGATTTTGTACAGCCGTTTAAAATTGCCCAAATGCATGGTGAAGGATACAAGGTAAAATAAAAGTACAGAAACTTGTTTGCATGTTGCGAGTTTTTTTTTTCTGGCATGCGCTTGCTGAAATTTTTATAAATTAAAATAAAAAAACACCTGACCGCTTGGTGCATTACCTTGCTAAACCAAAGAACGTACTTTTTTTTTTTTACCAAAGTAACGGTTTTTTTAAACCCAGAAACGTAAAGAAAGAACGGATTAGCTCTGGAGGTTCATTGGTCACTGGACCTCTTCCCCGCCCCAACCCCTCCTCCTCCACTCCTTGATTTCCCCCAAATAATGGTTCGTTTTTGTGAAGTATATCGCTGTTATAAAAGAAGTTTGAAACTATGCTTGTGTTTTTAGCCGTACCGACTGAGAAGACTATTGCAAAAACTTTGTCTGTCCACCCGTCGCTTTTTTCAACTTCGCAACGGTACCAGATAGCAAAAACAAAATAACAGTGCAACAGGTTTCATGGTACACTTACACAAAAGTTTTAACCATGACTGGAAAGAATGCATCTTAGCCATAGCGGTCCTTGTTTTTTTTTCTTGATGTGTCGTACAAACATCCTGGTCTCTCCCCTCCCCCTCTTGGAGCGGGGGCGTCGAAAGACTCATCAATACTCGTCATGTAACGTTCTTATTGTAAAGCTCTTAAAATCCGCAAAATAAATTGCGCGAGAATTAAAACTTGCATCCAGTTGGATGGTGTAAAAATATTTTCCACTCCGTTGTTACCTTTTTTCCTTGGCTGCCCCCTTTCACTTGTTGACAATATCAAAAAACTTTTCTTACAGAAGTTGCTTGGTTTGGCAAGACCTTTTAAATTATGTATTACTCCCCCCCCCCCCCCCCCTACCATTTGAAATTCCTGAGAAACGCCCCTTTTCCCCCTGAAACCGCCCTTGAGGAGACCCCAGAAAGTTGAACAGATCGGTGGTGGATTGTCCACATGCGATTTTGTCAGTCATTTTTTGACCGCAATAAATTATTTTCGTTACTTCTCGAGTTATGTCCGTGTAACTAGTTTCGTGATGCACCCTGTATGGACGTTGGCGACGCTCAGGCATGGATGGTCTCCACAAAAGTCCTAATCTCAGAAGCCCACCCTAGCAAGGCCAACTGAGATAGTAGCTGCTTTCCTCGCTCCACTCCAGGCAGCAGTACCTTTTTTTTTTTTACACCGAAGCCAGATCCAAGGCGTCTCTGATCTCAGACGTTATGCGGATCACGTTTATGGTCGGCTAGGTTTCGGCAAAAGTATGGTTTCGGTTGCCTGGACAAGTTTTGGGGGCGAGTGCGATAGCGTGAGCGAGGTACGTAATTTGGAAAAATATGAAAAATTGAAACATCATCATTTTCTTGGGATCCGAACTGTCTGTGTAAAAAAAAAAATTATATGCCTCCAGCTTTGTGCTCTTCCGGTATTAGTTAGGAACAGAAACGCTAGGTGTCGGCCAGTACTGTACGGCCGGAGAACCGAAGTGTATTTGTATATGGACAAAGCGAATGTGGGAGAAGCCCTTAGCATACGCCAGATTTCGCAGTTTAATTGTTATGCTTCTATTCTTCCTACGTAGCTGAATAAATCACAAATTTTCCTTCATAAACTTTGTTCCGATACCAATCCCCTTTGGTTCTCATGCCGTAAGGTGCTGGACTGCTCCTGGCGAGACTCAGTACCTTCCTAAAGCACCGAACAGAGCGAACAGAACGCACCACTGTTACAGACAGTTTGGCTCCAAACTTGACGTCGCGCGTGCGCAGTGATGTTACGTCAGCCGTTCAGTACCTTCCTAAACTACAATACAGCTCAACGAGCTCAGCAGCTTATTGATACGTCATACCTTCACCGCGACCAGACCTAGCTAATGGATTTAACCAGGATTGGCTAATAGATGTGACCAGGCAAAAGCAATGCCAAATTGCGAACCATCTGAGGGAGGTGGTTTGCTGGGATGGAGGTTTGAGCATGCGCGAGCTAACAGTTTTGACGAAACGGATTCGTCGCTGACGATGTTGACGTCAATCAAGCCGCATCAACACGGATATTAGCAGGGAATGTGCCAAACTGTCACCAATAGTGGTGCGTTTGGTTCGCTCTGTTAGGTTGTTTAGGAAGGTACCGTCTGTCTCTAACCAGCTCTAACTACTACCGGAAAAACACAAAGTGACAGGGTCTGGAGTGGAGCGAGGAAAGCAACTACCATCTCAGTTGCCCTTGCCTCCAAGATAGGGATAACCTCAATGGCGATAACTCAATGTACGAGGCACGTTGTCTTTTCTTGAAGCGTAATGTTGCCTATAGCTAGATGGCGCCACCATCAGCACACAGCGAAGACGGCGCATCCGTCGAAAAGTCAAAGAACCTTGGCTATTGCGCAGGCGCAGTAGCTCATGTTTTCAGATTTTTTTGAACAGCATCATCGGAAGTGTATGTGCGGATCAGGGATCAAGCCAGGGTAGCTGACGAAGAAGAAAGTGTTTGTGTTGTTAGTGTTTTTACGGTTTGGCGATTTCATGGCGGATTAGTGGTGACAGTGTGGTGTGCGTGCATGGCTGCTTGCTGGGGCGGCCGGCTACACCCAATTTGAATCTCGATGAATCCATGTTGTAATAATAATGCTGAGATTTTTAAGCAAGCGCCGTGGTCGGAGTTCGGCCGTCAAAAACCAAGTGTCCCAGCACACGTCTCACAAGCCCAACAAAAATGTGCTGTTGTGCAAGATTATCCTGTTGGATAACACGGACTTGTCTATAGATTTAAACGTAAGTAAGAGTGTAAAAATCCCCCCAATTTAAATTGGGGATCGCATTACAAGCGAAAGGATGTGTGCGTGTGTCTTGTTTCAACTCCCGACAACAACTTCCCAGGTTCGATGAGAATAGCCGTGGGGCTTTGGTGTTTTGCTTTCGAGTTTTTGACTGCAGTGACCAAACAGTCTGTGGGTGCGCCCTACACTTCTGTTCTCATGTGATCTCATTTGTGAAAGCAAAGGAAAAAGGTCCGGTCACACAGCCACAATGAGATGAGAATGAGATAAAATATACAAGTCGTTCGTTTAAGTGCGTGACCTTTCATTGTAATTTGATCTGGACAAAACAATGCAGTAACCTAACCCCGCCAACAGAATGGATTTCTAATCCAAATCGGAGTTGATTAGACAGAGGCACTCGTGGGTCATCTAGTTTATTCGTATGCCGTGTCAATAGTTTTTTTTTTATCATGAAGGAAGCAAACCTAATTTCTAACACCTACGGTAGTATTTCGTGCTGTGCGGATTTGTGAAAATCGTGAAATTTTCTGGGAAGTTACGTTTTTGTCAGAAAAATATTAGAAAACCTCCGGAACCGAGTGTAATGTTTCAACATCAAAACTGCCAACGGGGGAAAAAATGAATCATAAGACCGCGCAAAAAAAAAAAGTTTAGGTTTATGGCATACGTGCAGATTGAATAGTTTCCTTACGCAGTTTCTCTAGTCCAGGTTAGACTGTAACTGTTTTTTAAAAGACTATCCTGGATGCGCTGCCGGGACCGCAGCTTCTGCGAGTGTGGATCCCGACAACGACAAACAAAAAAGCGTAGCAACTAAGCAAACGTTGATTAGTTGAGAGTTGATTGGGTTAGGTTAGGTTAAGTTTGGTTAGGCCATGGCCTAGTTTTCAAAGAATTCACAAGGACCAGTCTTTCATAACTGTATTCTGTCACCGGGACAGAGATGTAACATGCCTTTGGCCGGTAGAGCAAATATTTTTAATCACCAAAATGCGAAAAATTAATTTATACATCAGATGCCAACAAAACAAAAAACTTGTTTTATCCAGTGATGATCCTTACATTTGTGAAAATAAAAGTTTCTTATAACTTTGTGGCAAGCTATGTTCACAGAACCTTGTAGGTGCATAGTCTACTTAAGTTCCAAACTTTTTTTTAAATCATCAAGTCTTGTATCACAGCTTGGACGATATATGGTAAACGCACGAACAAGCAGATTCACAATTTTAAGGCGCAGCCATCAGTAATACTTTCGCTTTGAAATAATGGGATGGCAACCATCACAAGTCCGACGATTAGGGTAAAACATGTACACAGCTAAACTGTGATAGGCTAGCCTACTATTAGAAAAATTTATCCTAGCACAGGTAAAAGAACTAATGGTTCTCCAGTAGCTGTTCGATTTGATAAATTGATGTTTGCATCATTTTAAAGATGTACAGCATTTTCACGTTTGTGGCAACCTTCCTTTAATACAAGGCTCGAAATGAGCGGTATCGCATCGCAGTTTGCACCGCGATTGTAGACATTAGCGATACAAAATTGAAATTTGCGTTGCAGTTTAGCGACGCAACATCATGGCGAAAGAACTTTATAACTAATTAAAAAAAAAAATCCTTTTGCAGTAGCCCTAGCCCATTTATAATAGAACAATCATTGTGATCCGTAAAATTCTTAGTTCCAATCCCTACAGAAGTTGGGTTATTTTTATGCCACGTGCAAAGAATGAAATTGAACTAAACACAATCGTAACATAAAGCATCAGAATATTTAGGTATTAAAAAAATTATGCAATTTATACGTCACACGTACATTCTGTTGTTCTAACTGAACCATCAATTAAACACGAAAACACCGTTTTGCCTGCCAAGAAAAATAATTATGTTTCATGAAAACTGCTAACCATTATTTTGCGATTGCTACGCAAATTTTTATTTTGTATTGCAATTATGCTACACACTTTTTTCTGGACATTTCGAGCCCTGTATTATTTCCTTGGGTTCGTTGTAGAAGTACGGTAGAGATTATATTGTTACACCATAGGAGTGATTACGTCAGGAATGAGGAATAATGGGATGTGTATCTCACGAGTTTCATTCAGACGAGAACTGTGGGTACCAGGTGCCCGCACCCTTCACGAATGGGAATTGTCTGGCACTTGCCACTTGGCCGGTAGACATCAAAATGCACTCGCCATTGACCATTACCTCCTCGCCGTGTGAAAACAATTTCAGTAGTCGTACTGTTACTTAATTCTTAAATTGCATTAATCTAACTCACCAATCAGCTAAGTGGCTAGCAACAGTATTGCACACTTGGTTGGAGTACCCGTGTAATTCTGCACGCTACGCCGCAAACCACTTGTTTCTAGCTAATACGGTTCCCGAGATGTGACAATTTAAGCATTGGGGTAATCAGTCGCCACTTTGGCGAGTAGCTCTAAAAACCAAGTCGCCAGCTGTTGAATTTTCCTCGCCATTTAGCGAGTGGCGACCGACATTGGTGAAGGTTGGGTGCCCGCCATGTTTCTTCTTTTTTTTTTTGTTTTAATTGCTGTTATGCACTTTATAGAGCGTGCAATAATTTTGCAGATACAGTAAATAAAATTCTAGGATTGGCCTCTCGCGAATCTCATTCAGACGAGAACAGGAAGTTAGCTAGTGCCATGTTGGCCAAGCGCCGGAAGTATTGCTAATGCGAATGTTAGGAATGCATCGTTTCTAGTACAGTTGCGACCCCCTGATCACAGTAACATTTGCTTCATCTTTAAACATACTAAAGTGGCTTCCGTACCTATCACGAAGAATCAGGAAGATTCAAGAAGAATAACACTATAGGCTACCACCTTTAGGAAAATTCATCAGTTCAGCTTAAACAGCAAAAGTTCCCTCATTAAATTTTCGGTGAAAACAAGAAGCCGTTCACCTTCATCAGAATGCAACGAGGCACAAAATTTAAATACGAACGTTATATGGTTGTGGCTACCATCGAGCAGACGACGCGTGAGTGAGAGAACCACTGATCTATACACATTTACGCAAGCCCCACTGCTTGTCAAGCTTGGCTTTCACATCAGAACCTACTGATTGTTCCATCAACACGTGGGAGACACCAGTCAGGTGCATGAGTGGAACCTTCTTGCCCTTGAAACAAAGAATGGCTAGAGATTCAAGGGCCCTCAGATGTCCTCCTTGGAGAAAATTGGAGGAACGCAATACTGTCGTGGAATTCCAAGCAATCTGGTGCTGCTGATGTTTTACATGCTGGGCGATGCCGTTGAGATTGTTTCCCCTCTTTGCAGCTGTAAAGAGGGGAGACAATCTCAATGGCATCGCCCAGCATGTAAAACATCAGCTCACCAGATTGCTTGAAATTCCACGACGGTATTGCGTTCCACCAATTTTCTCCAAGGAGGGCCCATGAATCTCTGGCCATTCTTTGTTTCAAGGGCAAGAAGGTCCCACGTGTTGATGGAACAATCAGTAGGTTCTGATGTGAAAGCCAAGCTTGACAAGCAGTGGGGCTTGAGTACGTAAAATGTGTATAGATCAGTGGTTCTCTCACTCGCGCGTCGTCTACTCGATGGTAGCCGCAACCATGTAACGTTCTTATTTAAATTTTGTGCCTCGTTGGCCGTTGCAATCTGATGAAGGTAAATGGCCTCTTGTTTTCACCGAAAATTTAATGACGGAACTTTGGTGTTTAAGCTGAACTGGTGAATTTTCCTGATTCTTCGTGATGTTGAAAATAAGCCACTGTAAACGGCGGTTGCCGATCTTCCGTACCTATGAAAGTTCGCAGAAACACCTTTTGAAATTTCCTTATTCACACGCACAATCTTAGAAACCCCAGAGGCAGGACTTTCTGCAACTGTCTGCGACACCATTGTCGGAAAAAAATGTGTCTGCAGCTAATCTGTTTTTATCATACCCACATGTTTATTAGTTCTTATGGAATAACTTTTCAGTGCTTTATCCTATTGATCTGGCTACTCCACCAATGGAAAGGTCTCGTTGAGACGATTAAAATGGTCTGTTGGAATGTTGAAATCGGTCAAAAATTGACAAAACTGCAGAAATTTGGCCAAAATTTGTTGCGGCGGCCTTCAACTGTCTGCGATGTACGTCACGCGTCGCGCTTTTTGTGCTATGGGGTTAGAAACCATGGAAATAACATACACAATATTTCAGCAAACTTTCGACAGCTCCGAAGAAAAACTGGTGTAAAACTTTTCTTCCTACTGTTTTCATCAAGCTTAAACGTCCGTGTTTTTATCGGGTTTTACGCTGTTTTTACTGTACTATTTAAATCGTCCCGCTCTTGTAGCTCTCGGAGGCTAAGAGAGTGTGAAGATTTAAATAATAACAAGAGCGGGTGTGATGTAAAAAACACAGATAAAAACACGGACGTTTTAGCCTGATGAAGACAGTAGGAAAGAAACTTTTACGTCGGTTTTTCTTCTGAGACGTCGAAAATTTGCTGAAATATTCTGGTTTTTGAGATTGTGAGTGACAATTTTAAATTTGACTCATAACTTGTGAAGTTTAGAGGTCATCGAGTGTCTGGCTAGACAATTTTACCTAAATTGTCCATATCTCACTTGATGTAAGACCAAATGTTGACAACCAAGTTTGTGTTTAGATGTGGAACACTTACCCAAGCCTCTATTGGTCTGGTTCATGAGTAGTTTTGCTACTAGTTAGTCCAATCAAAATAAACAGAAGCTGTCTTGTTGAAATGCATTTACTTTAATGTATAATCTATTCAAACCATTTCTGTCTGGGCAGTCTTCCTCCCTGGTATCTATTTTCCACATTAGCCTACCAAAGATTCTTCGCACAGTGTGTGAAGTAACCGTTCTAGCCGGGGCCTGTTAAGCGAAGGGGTGTGAGCGGTGTTTAGGCTGGTCATCTTGTAATCTTGTAGGCTAGTATCCACTTATTTGCAGAAAGGTAACAGACCAGCAGTCCTAAATCTTTTGTTTGCTTTGCAACCTGAAGTTGATAGAGTAGCTTAGTTGATTTGACTCAATTGTGTGTCAGTAACCTGTTCTTATCACCCATATTAGCTTATCTTAAGATTAGGAATGGACACCTGTTCTCTAAAGGAAATAAGTCTTAGCCTACTGTTGACATTACGTAATTCTGTTTCAAAAAGTGGCCCACTGGGTACTTGCATGCTATGTCCAGGTGTCGGTCACTCACTGTGATCTCTGAGAGGAAAATTTTGTATTACTGAGGCGAACTAAGATGTGAAATAGTCAGGCCTAGGTATAACCGGACGGATCCTATGAGTAAGTTACGACTACTACTGTAATGGGCCACTCTACACAACTGGTGGCAAAGAAAAAAATGTAATTGATTAAATTAATTTTTTTTTATCAATTTTTGTTAAAACTTTTAACGTATCAGATTGATTTTAGTTGCTGAAAACTTATCTGGGCCCCTATAGTTTATGGTAGAGAAACTTCAACATCATCTTTGAAAATGGCGGCCAACTCGCCAAAATTTTTGTAAGGAAATTGTAAGGGCACTAAATACTATTTGGGTTTAATTTAGGTTAGGGTTCATTTTTTGACCCCATATAAAGTGAACAATCATACAGAGGCGCTGCAGTATGGCCCTCGTTGTGTATGGCTAATAGGGTGTTTTAGTCCGACAGCTGGTATTGGGGGAAATTTGCTCCTGCCACTAGCCAGTTGGCGAAACCAAGTCAACTGGCGACTAAAAATTTGGCACCAGTCGCCACTTTGGCCTGATGAGATGCCCACTCTTAATCTAAATTTTATTCCAAAAAAAAACAAAAACATTTGCAGTAAATAAGGCGCATGGCTGTTTCGGGGAGTTTGTTTTACAGAAAGTGGTCCCAAAAGATGTATACTTTATTTTGGGCTCAGGAAGGGTAGGAGAGCTTTTTTTTCCTAACCGCCGTTCCGAAAATGTCCACTACCTGTAAATTTTGCATTCTTTCTCGAATAATGCTTTCTCTCTCTTGAGGTTTTTTTGGCTTAATTGAACTGGCCAGCTGCTCAACCCAACCACCATTTCCTATAAGAGCTTTCAGGCGAGGCGGCCTGTCTTCGCTTTTCCTCAAGCCCCAGTCAAGACGGTTGCATCGATTTCTTTTCCCTCTCAAGATTGCTTTCGCTCAAAGTGCTTTCCATGAAAGAGCCTCCACCATTTGAAACTTTTGCCGAAAGATGCTCCTTCAAGCTTTCGCCGAAAGAAACTCCGCCACAAGTCTTTCACTCGAAGCATCTCCTGAACGATCAACGCTGTTTGCCAAAAGACCCTGCCCTTCGTGTCATGCCTAAACCAAATGAAGGGAAATCTTCCAGGAACCAGGAAAGGAAAGGAAGGAAATCTTCCCCATCTGCCAGCTCTCCTGCAGCTGACCCTCATGTTCTTGTCTGCGAAGCCCCTTAAGCTTTCGCTGAAAGAAACTGCTTCTGCTGTTCCCGTAAGAAGACTTTCGTCGAATGTAGGCCTATCTCCTGATCAGTCAATACAGTTCACCGGAAAACCCAACTCTTCGAACCATGTCTTATTCTAATGAAGGGAAATCTTCCAGGAACTCTTCCCCGCCTGCATTGCATCCTTAAGCGGACCCTCGTGGTTCTTGTCAACCCGTCGTCCTCTCCTCCTCGTCACAAATTCACCAACAAGACCAAGACACCAGCTCCTTTTCTGATTGCAGCGCCACCTCTTCGTCCCGCCTACTAGCCCTCCTGCTGCGGACCTGCATGTTTCCGTCTTTCCATTGTATAGAAGGTTGCAGTATTTTTCTTTTCCCTCTTGCAAGGCTGCTTTTGCCAAAGAATCTTTCACCAAAAGACACACCACCATACGACGCTTTCACCGATAGAAGCTCATTCGTGCTTTCACCGAATGAAACCCCTCTGCAGTTTTCACCGTAAGTATCTCCTGTATGGCCGACGCCTGTCGTCGAAAAACTTAACCTTCGAAGCTTGTCTAAACCAAAAATGAAGGGAAGTCTTTCAGGAACTCTTCTCCGCCTGCCAGATCTCCTGCAGTGGATCCTGTTGCTCTTGTCAATCCGCCGTTCTCTTCACGATCGCCAACCGATTTTTGCAATTCCCTTCCTTGACAACAACAGCTAACAGAGTGTCTCCTTTCAACGACATGACACCTGTCGCCACCTCCGACGCAGATCAACGACTCCTGTAGCTCAGCCAGCAGATCACCGGACGCAAGCTGTATGTCTTCCTAAGGTCGTCTATCTCCTTTCACAGACCTTCTTTGCAGCTTGACAAAATCAAGAATAACTCTCCTGGAAACTCTGCACTTTGTCATCGTCACCATCATCATGCCCTTCACCACCGGATCCGTATGTCATTGCCTGATTGTCGCTTCGCTTCCGTAAAAACAGCATCTTGTTATCTCTTCCATCTAAACCACCGACTGTCGATTGCAGATTTTCCTAACTGTCGTCACTGACCACCCATCAACAGCCCTTCAACACCGTTGTCCCTTGCCAACTTGTCAGCAACTCTCCCAGACTCGCCCTCACAACTGCCATTAGGAGCTTTTTGGGACTTCCGCCCTTCCCTGACTATTGTGTGCAGCTCTTCTGGACTATCGTCACTGTCAACTGTCAGGAACCGCCTGCCGTTCGCAGCTCTTCCAGTCTACTGTCCCTCACCAACTTTGTCTGCATCTCTTCCAGACATTTGTCCTTCACTACTCGCCATTTGCAACTCTTCAAGACCACTGTCCTTTGCCGACCATCTTGTTCCGGACTATCGTCATTCACTGCCTGTCGTTAACCGTATCTCTGGACTATTGTCGTTCACTGCCTGTCACTCGCAGCTATCCGACACTGCCGTCCTTCTCTGACATTGTCGGCAACTCTATCGCTCACTGACTTTCGTGGACAGCTTTTCTGGACTACCGCCAGCTCCATGTCTACCGTTCGCAGCTCTTCCTGTCCAATGCCCTTCGCAGATTTATTTGCATCTCTGCCGGCCATCTGAATCTCTTCGAGACCACCATTGCTCTAATGGACTGTCGTCATTCGCTGCTACCCTTCGCCGACTTTGTCTGCAACTCGTCCGGCCTGCCGTTCTTACTGCTGTCATTGTAAACTCCTCGAGGCTCCGTCCCTTGCTAACTGCAATTGGCAGCCCTTCCAAACAGTCGTCTTTACCTGGCCATCCTTTTCTGCTCATCGACGGCTATTGCCTGATGCCTCCAGACAATTTTCCTTCGCTGTTTTATCTCACTCGCCTCCTCCGGTGAATTCACAAGCCCTCTCCTCCAAGAAAATTTCACGCCGTCTAGGATTATGCATGTGCAATCGCAGTTTCTCTTTTCATGCATTGCACTGCAAAACCCTGCACTGCCTGTATGTTGCACTGCACGTCGTTTACTCGTGACTGGATAACCTCATCTTCTGTCAAATTATCTTCCTAACATACACTACATCCCGATCAACCCCGCACGAAATGACGTTCGATGGGAACTACTGGCCCATGTCGACATCCATCATCGAATTTGCAGCCACATCTTCCTGGACTCATGCACAACAGCCCTTCACCGGAAGAACTTCCACCCCTCATTTTGCTACATGCTCACCAACAATGTTGCCAGCAGGCTTTTTCTGCATGGCCAGACCAAGGAAAATGCCTTCGGAATGACTCTTGAATTTCATTGTCCTGACCTGTCATCTTGGCACCGACAGCCCTTTCACCACTTTAACTTCCATTTTGTCGTACCTTACCGTCAATATGACTTACGCAATTCATGTCAGCTGTCATCTGTTTTCCAACACCTGGAGAAAATTGCAACAGCGAAGCCACATCTGAGACCAACTGACGAATGCTTCCCCTTTGAAAGCCTCCGGTGGCTCACCACCCTTCACCCAATCCCGCATCTTCATCCACTGACAATCGAAGTATCTTCTGGAATTCAGCAGGAAAAACAACCATTGCACCTCACATCACGTAAGAAGGATCATACCAAAAACCAAAACTGGTAAAAGGCGCCGCCAAGTTTCGAACCGTTCGGCCCTTTAAAGGAGTGATATCGACGCACCAAAACATTCGCCAAGTTAATTGCGCCGCTTAATAGTTCGAAGGTTAAATGAAAACTAGAACATTGCTACTTTCAGTAGCAATGATCAAGTTTTCATTTAACGTTCTTGAAGTATTATTTGGTGTTTGCTATGATATCACTATTTATTTTTAATTGTGTATTGACTCAACTCCACTACTGTGCAGATTTGTACTAAAGTGCCACGTCAACAAGAAATTGGTTTTCAACAATTTGCTACTACCTTTTGCCTATAGGCCGAACCATTCTCAACTTAGTCACCTCTTTATAGGCTTTTTGGTTGATTTTAGTTTTGTTGTAAATTGTTTTATTTAGTTAGTTTTGGTGTGTTGATATCACTCCTTTGAAGCTCCAGTCGGTTTTATTGTCGTTTGAAGGGGCATAACTCCATCCCCCTTCAAACTGCAATAAAACCGACTCAATCAGTAGGCTAATACACCTCCCACAAATGCCAGCAGCTGTGTACGCTGTCCCCTGCGCAGAATGCAACAGTATCTACGTAGGGGAGACCAAGAGACGGATTAGCAAACGGGTTGAAGAGCACATGACGGACGTCGAGAATAAAAACGTCAAAGAAAATTGAATTGCGGCCCACCATCACTGCCTCCCCCAAAGCAGAATTTTCTGCCACTGTCTGCGTCACCAATTGTCGGGGAAAATTATCTGCAGCTAATCTGTTTTTTCGTATGGTTATCCACAAATTGATTGGTTTTTACTGAATAATTTTTCAGTGCTTTATCCTATTGATCTGGCTCTTCCATCAATGGAAAGGTCTCGTTGAGACGATTAAAATGGTGTATTGGAATGTCCAAATAGGTCAAAAATTGACAAAACGGCAGATATTTGGGCAAAATGGCACGTTTTGTCTGCGACTGTGCCAGATTATCTGCGACATAGTCGCATGTCGCACCCCTTTCTGCTTCCGGGACCGCCTCCATTATGAAATAGCCTGGGAACAAACCAAAATGATACTCAAATCAAACACACACTTCGAGCCACACCTACGAGCCCTCAAATGCCTTGCTATTCAGTTTCTCAGAAACAATCAAGTGAAACTCATGAATATCCAAGAACCCGCACATAAAGGAATGGCCAGTATTACCACACCAGAGCTCACCTCTGGTTTCTCTTACATGTGGAAAGCCTACCTCCCTCCACCACCACCTAAAGAAGGAGAAGAGAGGGAGCCACTGTCAACGTAACTGGCAGTTGGCCCCACTACACGTTTTTCAAATCTTAGTGATGTTACGTTAGTGTGCTGAACAACCAGCTCTGGTGTGGCTTCTGATGAAGGCGGAAGACTAAGTTGAAATACTTTAGTGGATCCTGCCGAAAATTCGCAGAGCAGAAGCAATCTGAAACTTCAAGTTGGCGTAAGCGTTATTGTCTCTTCCAAACTTTGTCAGACAGATGCATCCTGCAACAAAACTCAGTTAAATGTCAACAATGGTAATATTGGAATTCTAAACAAAGCCCAAAAGTGGAGCCAAATTTACATAACTTTGATGGGACAATATCTTTGTTTATATTTGCATTTCTACTAGATACCATGTTAACTACAAATTTTAGAAGATGGTTTTTATCAAATATGTCGTGAAACAATATGTATTTTTCAGGTAGGAAAAAAATCAATACTATTTTCCCATTAAAACTATACCAACAGAACACATTTTTCAATAAAATTTGTTGATATTTAAAAATCGTGTGTTGGCACCACAGCACTATAATACCAAAAAGAAACCCTCATTCATAAGTATCGGAGAAAACCAAGGACTAGGGTACTAAGCTTGGTACCGGCAAAAATATTTGTGCTACCGCCCATTAAAGGTGGCACGATACACAATTTTTTTATCCCGATAAAACGTTTTAAATTATCGCGGTAATCGATAATATCTCGATAAAACAAATTTTGAGGCTGGCACAACCATTTTAATTTTGTTAATTAGAAGAAACCTTGGCCAAAGCCAGTGCAACCTATGTGAATTGTGTGGCACTTTCCATTTGGCCAGTAGACATGAAAATGCACTTGCTCAAAATCCATATACACTTGCTATTGTCCATTACTTCCTCAACATGCAGAAACAATTTAGCAGTTGTTCTGCTACTTAAAGCTTAAATATTGTCTGCATTAAACTAACTCTCCAATCAGCTAAAGTGGTTAGCAACAGTATTCTACATTTGGTTGGAGAGCCCTTGTAATGCCCAAATGACATTTCTAGCTATTACGGTTTCCGAGATGTGACAATTTAAGCATAGAGGTTTGCACGTTAATTTGATAAATCAGAAAAAGTGCGATACGATAATCAACGAAATTTTTAACACGATATTATCGATTATCGTGCCACCCCTACCGCTCAACACTAAGTTGTACTTTATTTGAATAAAGAACATTGACCAAGTTACAGCTTCATCTATGGGTAAGCAATAAGCATCCTTAAAATGTAAGGACAATTTAGGAACCTGCGGATTGCTGATCCTACATTGACGTTAGGCAGATCGATTGGATTCTAACACACAGTAGGCTATTGTGTCAGCCGAAATTTTCGTATTTTCTACTTTAATAGCCTATAGGCCTAGCCTACACTAAAGATTTTATGCTTAGCGATTAAGCATCGTTATCACTTGTTTTTTTTTTTGTTTTTTTTCCGTAGAAAAAATCCCTGGGAAATGAACTGTATGAGCAAGTGTTTTATTCATTGGACTTAATAGAAAAAGATTACTTTGGATTACAGTACACGGATCCTAACCATGTTAAGGTGAGCTCACAAAACTCTTTGCACTTTTCTTGTAATTTATTTACTAGCCTATTCTGGCTGATGTTAACTGCACAAATTTTTGTGGGTGTAGGCTATTAATTAATTTCCAATCCAATCTTGTTTTTTTTCCCAGGATTCCCTGTGTATTGCTCCTTGAATTTTTGTTTTTGTACTGCAAAGGGCATAGAATGAACTTGCCCTTTCTGTGGGTGCAATGCATGAAAAGTTTGTTCGTACGTTATGAAATAATTTTCCAACACCGTATTTCTAGTTTTGACCGTATTGTTTAGTTTTGATATATTTAGTTTAGATATATTTAACAGATATACCGTAAATCGTGTATCAAAAGCCCAGTTGAAGCTAAAGCCCGCCCCCTAAAATGCTGTAAAGTCAAAATCATGAAATAGTGGAGTTAAAGCCCACCCCTCAAATTGTCGTTTTTCTACGAAAAATTACCTAAAAGTTATATGATGTGAATAAAGATAGCTACTTGCTATGTTTACTGGCCCCTTCTCCCTCCCTGTAGTAATAGTGGACTCTTCCTTTAGCTCCTAGCACCTGCACAAGGCATCTCTCACCTAAGCCTCCTCCCTTCTTCGCAACAATTAAAAGGATGTAAAAATTGGTCTTTCCGAGATCGTTCAAAAACTTCGAATTTTCTATAATAGATGTCCAGAAAGGTTAGAAAATTGATAATGATTGATTTAAAGCCCACCCCCCTATTTTTGCCAAGTTAACTGCATAAGCCCATGGGCGTTTAATCCACGATTTACGGTATCTGTTAAATATTTTAGTCGTAAGTTGTAAAAGTTACATTGTGATCCTGGACCACCTTGTGCAAAGTTAAATTACGTATTGTAGGCCCTAGCCTATATTATGTGTGTTGTTTATCTTGTTGTTGTGTGTTGTTTATATTATGTGTGTTGTTGTAAAATTTTATAACTAGGCCTAGTAGGCCTAGAAACATTGAGACAAAATAAAAACACATGTCCTCAAGGTACATCTTAGATATTCCAACGGTGTGATTAAAGTTTTTTTTTAATAATGGGTTTGAACCGTTATTCTGCATACATCCACAGAAAGCTGAATGCACTACAGTAATACATTGATTTACGACCAACATCCATGATGCAGCATGGTTAAAAATTCTCAACTTCATCTGTCATCCTATCATTATTGTGTTTTTTTTTTAAAAGCTCTTGAATTAGTTTCTCAGACTAAGGACAAAATATTGCTCAGCAGTTCACTTTATTCCAGTATAGCTGGGTGAGAACTTTTATTTTCGTTTTTACTGCGACTGTACCCCAACAATATAAATATATTTGTAACGACACTCATTTGCGGATGCTGGGTAGAATGTTAACGTAACTGCTTTTTCAAAGGTCAGGCTGGTAAGATGAGCAAAGAGACCTTTGCACTTATTAGAATTTAGAGTAGAAGCTGTCAGACAGACTAGAGTATTAAAATGGACTGACAGTCTGATCGCCTGGATCATTTTATAAATCCTCTTGTTGGTTTCTCAGAGCAGTTGAAAACACAAAATATATAGTGTTGTGTTGGGCCGTTAGTGGTTGGGTACTTTTTTCCTTGGATTCAGTTAATGTACATGCCGATTAAATTACCTTCTGTACCTTAAATTACCTTTATGCCAACATGGCCTTTTAAAATGAGGCTATCTTAACTTTAGCAGAATTAATGCGACATACGTTGCAGAAGTTAAAGGCTGCTGCAAACATTTTGCTTAAACTTCCATTGTTTTTATTTTTGTAACCTATTTTTGTCATTCCAATACACAATTTTAATCGTCTCGCCGAGCCCACTCCATCGGTGACAGGCCAAAGCAATAGGTTACATGTTCCTACCATTCAAGCTTCTCCCACAGATCCTACAAAAGATAGAAAAAAACACTTGCCTGTTCAGCTTAGTGGCGCCAAACTGGCGATTGGCACCGTGGTTCCCTCAACTCTTATGACTGCTGATAGACAACCCAAGGAGCCTGCCTGAAATTCCAGATCTTCTATCCCAAAAGAAAGAAAGCCTATTTCATCCCAACACCAGCGCACTGAAACTGAACTGGTGGCTATTGAAGTGCAAACCATCAGAATTGCAAACAAAACAATCGGAGACACCACTAACAGAATTTATGACAGCCACTGTAAAAAGTGGCTTCATAGGTGTCACCTGCGAAAAGTCTGTTCAATCAATCCCTCTTTTCTTTACCTGTTAAGTTACTTAGCTGTCCTCTTCGATTTGAGTTTAAAAGGATCCACCATCTTAGTGCACCGTTCTGCTCTGAACTCCATTTTTAAAGCTGCTTGGAAAGAACAACTCTTAGAGGACTATGGCATCTCTACTTTAATGTAGTCATCGAGATTGAAAGACCGACAACCAGATCATTCCCAGACTGGCACCTCTCATTAGTTTTGAATTCACTCATGAATGAACCTTGTGAACACTTGGCAAACGGCAACCTTCACCTTTGAACCACAAAAACAGTCTTCCTGATAACATTAGCTTCAAGCTTGCGATGCAGCGAAGTACATGTCCTCTCGATGGACCCTGCTTGCTTATTTTTTTCATGAAGATTACAAGGCCGTCTCATTGACTCCCAAGAGATTCATCTAGAGCAAAGACTCAAAGACCAAACGAACCAACGAAACCTATAGTCATTCCTGTTCTCACCGCTATCACAGAGACGAACTCGAAAAATTTCTCTGCGCGGTCGGAGTCTTGCGATTCTACCAAAAGAACTGAAAGAACTGAAAGCAACGAAATTTGTAAAGGCAGAAATCAACTTTTGTTGCCATTCAAAAAGAACTAAGTTGAAACTTCACCAGCAATGATTGAAGTTGGATTAAGGGTACGTTCATGGACTGCGCGCAACGCCAATAGAAGACGCCTGGTGCGAAGTTTGAAAGAAATTTAGCTGCTGTCCTCGTCAGCTGTTTGTTTACGTCAAAAGCTCACGCGGGAAGGTACGAGCGAATCGTTTTTCTCCCATGCGGTCCCCAGTTCTGTTTGGATTAGAAAAGAGCCGGGTTGCGGGAGCCAGGTCTGTTAAGTTGCATTCTGCGATAAGAAAATAGCGGACCACGTACTGCCGCTTGCGTGTGGCCAATTCGCTGCTTTCCTTGGTGCAAAAGCCGGCACGTACTTTAATACTTGTTTGTTCTAATACAACACCCGCCAAGGTTCTCGTGCTGTTATATTATGTGGCTTGCGCCATATTACATTGTCTGATTCGCATAACGTCGTATATTGTCAAGTAAGCATCGCATTTCCCTGTAAGCTTCCTCTCAAAACGGCCACAAACATAAACGCAATTTCGAGCTCGCGGGCTGTGGATACAACAGCCAACACGCGGCTGGGTGATCCGCTTGTTTTTTACACCGCGTAAGCTAACGGCGTCCGCTTAGGTGTTGTCTTTTCTCCATGAAAGCGCCCTAAGAATGTAATATTTAACAATTACAAAATTTAGAACATCAATAGTCATGACAACAGCATCACAGTAACAGCTCACGAGCTCGGAGCCATCTCGACTTGGGCCTTCCACAGCGGCATCCCCATTCGAGATTCTGCAAGCCACATCATGGATGAATGCGTCGGTCTTCAAATCTCACTACTTCAGGAACTTACCACCAATGCGGATGGACTTACAAAGTGGGACCCATTATCACAGCCAGAAGTGACGTTTAGGGCCACCTATTCTGGAAAAAGATCCTGACTACTGTTAATGTTATTTAACTTTAATAAAGTGCTTCAGTCTGTGACTTTTTGAGGGCCCAGCTCCTAACCCGTGGGGAACCCGTCAGGCCATGCAGTCCGCCATATTGACAAGGTCTACAGTAAATGCTAAAATTTACACAAAAATGTATATTTTGTACTTCGTAGGCAATAGAAATAGAGAATGCCACTGCAACGGCTAAATTCTGTTTCTATTGCTAATAACGAAAATATACATTCCTGTGTCCATCCTACCTCCCTTCCTGAGTCACCACCATGACGTATTGAAAGGAATAAAAGTTGGCAATTATGCGCCCTTAGCGCTTTTATAATAGTACGGAGAGAAGTGCACTTCGGGGTTAGCAAGCTGGTTGGTAATTGGTTTAAATCCTTGGAAGGAAACAGCATTTGAAGAATGTGTACAGTAAAACCTCGATTATCAGAACTCCCATTCTTACAAAATATTCAGAAATTTGCCATGTTCTAGAGGGAATAAGCATTTTGCTTTATTCATGTTCCTGGAGTCATTTCATAAAATTTCATGCGGTGGCCACTTCACCGGTTGACGCCTCCACTGCCGTGCATCGAAGGCGTCCATACGGTGGCATGGCCATACTGTGGCAAAAGTCCCTATGCGCTGGTCGGCCTATTGTACATTCTTTTAACAGCTCCAGGGTATTAGGTCTGTCCTTCCAGATCACCAAGGGGATGCGTTTTCCCATTGCTACTGTATTTGCGCCTACGGACAAGCACGTTGAGGATACCTATGAAGAGCTGCTGTTGGGTCTTAGCGAGATTGAAATGTTTATATACAGGCAGTAAACACTGACTTGATCCTAGTTGCTGGAGATTATAATGCCAATCTCAGAAGGGCTTGCCATTACTCTGAGTTGGTTGCCGAGGGAGATTGTGGGCATGGGCCTGACCTTCCTTCATAGCGTATTGACCTTCGTTGATAGCGTATTGCCTGATTAGTAGCCCAGTATGTCAAATCTTGGTTGGATCAGATCTGCGGGACAACACGAAATGGCTGATGCGGTAGTTAAAGTTTGGATCGATGAAAGAACCCTGGGCTCCGATCATTGTCCATCGGGTATCGCCTTGGACTTGCCGTTCGCTTCACCATCTGCTGACACCCAGCTGCCAACCTTGGGTGTACCACGGGTAAATCACACGAAAATACACTGGAGCGACGCTGCAATTGACCATAGAAGACCGTATGCTGAAAGTGTATCGAACGCTCTCATGCTTTTTGAAGCAGCTGATAGATTGATCTGTAGAGGTAATAGGTGCGGATTACATGCTCACCGTCAAGACGTTGACAGAGAGGCAGCCCTGCTTGTTGGGAGTCCTCATGGACTCATCAGATGCTGCCTAGTCGCCAACCACCAATGGCGCACGCCGAATACGTGAATGGAATGACCACGTTAAAGGTCACTACTTCCAAGCTCATTCCACCTGGGTTCGGAATGGCAGACCAGGGACGGGAGCCAGTTACGAAGGACTCCGCGAAACTAGACGGACTTTCAAGAATGCTCTGTGCTGGTTCAGCTTGAATGATTGTGCCCTCCGGGCAGCCACACTACAGGATATGTTAAATGCACGTGACAAAGTTACTTTCTGGGCAGCTGTTCGATGGACTGGTCGTGCCACGAGACCTTCCATCAATGCTGTCGATGGAGCTAACGGCCCAAGTGCTATCTGTAACATGTGGAAGCATAGGTTCAAAAATATCTTCACCGAAACACCGCTTGAGAAAACTGCCAGTGATTATAACACCACTGTTTCCAGCAGTAGGCCTGAATGCCCACCACTAAGTCACCAATATGACAATTCGAGAGGGAAAAGATGGCAGGCCGTCTCACCTGAATGCTTTTAAAGACGGTCTGCACGCACGCGCAGACGGCTTACACAGCCAAAAAACTTCAGCGAGAGAAGCATCCTTCAGGGAAGAATGCAAAAAGTTTCAGCTGGCCTAGCAGATGGGCGGAAGTTAATTCAGGAGAGGTTGGCCGCCTGCTACTTGCCATGAAGAGTGACAAGGTCGGTGGTCCTAACGGGCTAAATGCAGAACATCTTCGCTTCGCTGGACCTTTGGCTCATAGTTTTATTGCCCTTATCCTATCTGCCTTGCTTGCCCACGCTTATTCCCCGGAGCCTGCTACCAGGACTATTCTAACGCCAACTCTGAAAAGTACGACTGCTGACCCTACCACCAGTGACAATTACCGTGGCATCACACTAAAATGAATCCCATTGCTGAACTTCTGTATCTTGTTACACTGGGTCGCATCAAAGCCATGACTTCCACTTGTGATGCTCAATTCGGGTTCAAAACGAAGCACTCCACCTTGCTGGCAGTGTATACTGTAAATGAGACCATCCGGAGATATCGTAGAGCGGGTTCTCGGGTGTACGCTTGCTTCGTGGACGTATCTAAAGCTTTCAACAAGGTGGCTCTTTACTCGGTGTTTCGGGCTTTTCGTTAGCTAGGGCTTCCTTCGTATATCACTGACCTCATTGCCAATTGCTATAAAAGACAAGCCATCCAGGTGAACTGGGAAGGTCACCTCTCTGACCCATTTACGGCTACTTGTGGAATGTGGAAAGGAAGTCCCCTATCGCCTTTTCTCTTCTGCCTGATCCTCGATGGAGCAATTCTAGCATTTCCAAAATGACAACTGGCTGTTGGATAAATTGTGTTGCCATGAACATCGTTGCCTTCGCTGACGCCATCATACTCCTAACACCCAGCAGGCGGTCACTTCAGTTTCTGCTGGATAGACTTGTGTACCTAACATGTGATAGGGCCTTACCTTCAACGCCAACAAATCTGTTGGTATGGTTTTTGGGAGGGGTAAGGAAGTTACATCTCCCCTACGAATGAACAACCACACACTAGCGTGAGTGATGAACTTTTGTTATCTTGGGAGTGGAACTTGCAGCCGACCTAACTGACGACGCTCATGTGAGAAAGATTTGCAGCGAGTACTGCAGGTCAGATAACAATGGTGGTACATACCTTTAGATTTGCATCTGATGAACGTAAAATTCAGCTTCTAAAGACTCGTGCTACTAGACTCTACGGCATTTCAACGTGTGTCAACTACTGGAAAACAACCATAAGAGAATTTGCCATCGTTTATCATGGTGATGGTGCTATTAAAAGGGTTCAACACCTTTCTTGGCATTGTGACAACCACCAAGCCTGCCGTGATGGCAAAATGTCCACGCTCGACCTTGCAGTGCTGATGAAGCAGGCTGCCCTGTGGGGAACGTTGCTGGCCTGGAACAATCTGCTGGTGAAGACTTGTGTGGGTGGCCCCGAAATATGGGGCTTTGGTTTGGGAGGCACTGTTGCAAAAGAACTATTATCACTTGGCGGCTGGTGCGAAGTTCGAACACCAAGGGACCTAACAATTGGTATGGCAGTCCTGCAAGATGCTGAGGATAGTCTGCTGTCCTAATTCATTTCCCCACGAGCTGTAGTTACCCTTACAGTTTTCTTACTCTTGTGTTTAATCCTTTATATTGCACCTTGTGTACGGAACATACATAAATAAATAAATACAATTTTTCTTTTCAGTAGTCTTGTACAGTCAAGCATAATTCACAAACACTAAAATTGAGTAAAAAAGAAAATTTTCCTTTTTATTATGCATGTAAATTAGATTATTCTAATTTTCAATTATCCAGACACTCTTCAGTCCCAATTAGTTCGTATAATCGAAGTTCTACTACAGGTACTTTTGTTATTAGCAGTAGAAACAGAATTTAGCCGTTGCAGTGGCAATTCTCTTTTTTTGTGTGAAAAGGTCCCTAAAAGTCTTAAAAAGTACTTAAATGTCATTTTGCCACCACTATGGGAACCCTGTTTCGGCCTGAATTTGTAACGCGTAATAAAACTTGGCATGTAGCCAGTTTGGCTCTAAAGGGGAGTAGAATAAGGGGAGTTGGTTACAAATTTGATTTTTTTAACCACATACTTACCCAAGCAACTATTACAAGATAGGCCCTCACTCAGAATCGCACATGAAATCCATTTATAAATTGGCTGTAGTTTTGTGTATATTTTTGAAAAGATCCCTCTAAAACATTGTAAAAAGTCATAAAAGTTATTTTATGCATATAAACATACATTTTACCAAAAATTACTAGTGGGCCTATGTACTGGGTCTTATTCGAAGTTTAGGTTGTCATTTTTGCACAAACACAGAAAAAAATGCTCAGTTATGAGGTAATAAGCATTAGTATGTTCAGCATGCGAAGTGTTAAGATTTCTGTCAGAATGGCTGAAAATGCAATTTTTATTTATAGCATTGGTTGGATCCTACAAAGCAAATCAAGAAACAAGTAAAGAGTAAGTTGCTATTTTTTTTTTCCTTCTTCCTCGTATAGATGGATAGATTTCATTTTTTAACTTTGGTTTTACGTGAATCCCTGCCCCCGAGTTTTTTCAAGGTTTTTTTTTATTAGCTTCCAACTCAGTTCTGCTTTCACTTTATATTTTTGCTGTCATTGATGATGGGTTTGGCTGTGTCGTCATTTTCCTCTGACAATTTCTTCTTTAGAATGTTTTGTTGAATTGCTGGAAAATCTGATTCAATAGTAGAAATTGTCACTTAAAATAACTTTTAACGTATCATGACAGTTAGCGTTAGTGGAATGCACGGCATTGTTTGGAGGGGAGTGTGTAAACATTTTTAGCATGGCCAATATCCATAAACACTCTTTCTAATTGCCGTTCGGAAATATCCAATACCTGTAAATTTCTTGCATTCTTCCCTGAAGGATGCTTGTTTCGCTGGAGTTTTTGGGTTGTGTAGAGCTGGCCAGCTGCATAACCTGCCTGCGTGTGCGCGCTGTACCTCTTTAAAACCATTCAGACGAGACGGCCTGCCATCTTTTCCCTCCAGCGTCAGCCGGAACGACTTCACCTTCGCTTCTCTCCTCGCAAGCCATTCTTCGTTTCTCCATTCCCCTCCAAGATTTCAAGACTTCGGATCGCCATGGTGATCTTGGGTCGTACAACAAAAATTTAATTTGTACTTTAGCGAAATTGTGACAAATTTTAACATTACAATAGACCATTTTAATAACCAGTAGCATGCACAGACCACTGAGACGGCAGGGGCAACGTTAGTAAAAGGGCACACTGAGGTATTGTTTCTTGAGACCTTTTTTTGCTCGTCAGTTTCTTTTTATCCTTTTTTAAGCTTGTCTATCTTTTTTACCATTTTATGCCCCTTTTTAGGCCTCTAGGCCCTTTCTCTAGTTGCAGCACCAGCGTTTATCGGGTCAAAAAAAACAAAATACGACATATTTTTTTGGGGTTCTAGGAAACAATTACGCACAATTTCGGAACACAAATACTACACCAGTATTCTGCAATTTTTCGACAGACTGGCTACACGTCTGTCTTCATCAGGCACTATGATTGCTAAAACTTTTTTCTACGACATCAGAATCACTTTTTGAACTTAGCGTTCTGTCCAGTCTGTCGAAAATTTGCAGAATACTGCTATAATATTTGTGTTCTGAAATTGTGCGTAATTGTTTCCTAGAACTTTAAAAAAATTAAAATGAACTTTCAGAGTAATAATCGCTACCATATTTTCAATAGTATTGGCAACCAACACGATCATGAATACGCCGTTACGAATGCAATGTCTCATTCAAGGCAGTTGCGTTGTTGAACTGTGAAACATTACTTAATTTTGTATCACTATAGATTAAATTTGTTGTGCAAATTGCATGTGATACCTACTCATTCCGAGCCCCGAGTCCAGTCGTCAAAGTGGCGACTGGCCAAAAATAATTACTCCATTTTTATCTCGTAGTAGCTAGCTAGTGGCCTTTGCCAAGCTTACATGTGCCTGTGTCCTACTGTTCTATTTGTTTGTTAAAATTTCATAAAATGCTGTGTGAAGCTGCCTTTTGTCGTATGGTATTTTATCATTTAACAGTGTTTTAAAAAGGCCAGTTATTGCAAGATACAAGAATAAATTTTCTTATTTTCCCGTAAAGAACAAGGCTGTGAAAAGCCACTTTTGCATTTTAATGATCCTATATTTTAAAAATTGTTTACAAAAAATAATACATTTGTTTTCTATGCATTTTTTTCCTTGCTTTACTACGTATTGCTTTTACATTTTAGTTGGGCCGCCTTATACTCTTCGGTTGCGTGTGAAGTTTTATTCATCTGAGCCTAACAATTTAAGAGAAGAATTGACAAGGTATGTGTATAGGCTAGCCGTTTTAGTGCCTCTTGTCAACTGCTGGTAAATAATTTTATAACGGTTGGTTGTATGGAATTATTTAGCTCCATTGGTAGTCCAAGCTTTCCCAAGACCCCATTAAAGAAAAATCTTTTAAATCTTGTAAGAGAGTTAAACATTTTTGTCCAATATTTCAAAAGCAGTTGCTGTTCTTTGTCAGGAGCTAATTAAAACAACTGGGTGGTTTGTCCACAGCTCGTAAGGCTGCCAGTTCTGTGTATAGCCCTAATGTGCGTAAACCCATTTCGGCAACCCCCCTTCCCCCACTTGCGTCGGCAGAAGTATCATTGGATGCTGTTGACACACGTTTCTCCCGGCTCTGTTCTGGCCCAAACCGCACCGCTCGCTCCTGAAATTTCAGTTGATGTTTCCAATTTGATTAGTGCGGCAACGGGAACAGTGTTTGGCGAGTTGTAGGCTTTTTGGGAGAACCTTCCTGTAGTTGTACGTGATATTGTGCGGGAAGAGTTTACTGAAAGAAATGCCGCTCAGGCGAAGACGGTGTCCGCTGTCGCATCGGGTAGTTTGTCAGTTGGCGATGTTGTTGGGCGTCCTATTCCTACTTCTTTACATGATGCTTTCCCTGTTCGTCGGTTCATCCTCATGTGCATTCTTTGTTGGTTGGTGAGAATTAGTTGTTGTTGCCAGAGGTTTTGACTTGTGCCTCGTCTGCTGCTGCAGTGCTACCTCACCTGGTTGGAGATGGCAACATCGCGTTGGCCAAGGCTCATCATGGCATAGGAGCATCGGCCTCGTTCTCCAAACCGAATGTCATAATTTCATCTATTTTGTCAAAATATGAGTTCGACCAGCAAACGTAAGCATGATTCCGTATCTAAATCAAGCTCTATGTTGATTGATAAGGCAAAAAAGGCAAAATATGATGCAATGACACTCCCGTATGTAGTCAGTTGGGGTACGAGTGGAAAGTATGTCACTGGCGAAATTCGAGGCCTAGCTTGTGAGGTGAATGTTGCCTGCATTTATGACAATGATAATGTAAATTTGCGACAGGCTAGGGTGTTACCGTTTTCTGTGGCTTGTACCATTTGTCGCTTTCATGTGTCTGCCCATCCCCCTCTGGGTTCTTGGGCAATAAGTGTAATGTGAGCACAGCTACTATAGGGTGGATCAGAGCCAGTTTACTTAAGTGGCATACTCCACGGGCTGCTGGGGGGGGGGGGGGGGCGTGTCCACGCTTTTGGTGCGGGCATAGTTTACCCCAGTGGCGAAACCTGCACCACACATGTATTGCCACCTGTAACTATTGTGTGTTTTGAACGTTTAAATCCCCTAGATATGTCTGAAGTAAAGTGAAATTCCCTAGAGTTTCGTGCTTCGTTTCAGGCCTTTCGTGATGGCAATGGTACTGCTTGTGTAGTTGTTGGTGGTGCCGATGGATCGTCAGTTTGCCTGATCGCCGTTGTTCCGTGTGGTGATGTCCGCAGTGGACAGCCGTTAGGCAATGGCATGCATGTGCACCAAAGGTGCTAGTACACGGTGGATTGCTGGAAGCTGGTATTGCCTATACATAGGAGTTTGCCTGGCAATGTATTTAAACAAAATTCCAGAAAAACTAACAATACATATATGGGGAGTACAAAATAAACTGCTCAGAGGTAAATGTTGCTTTAAGCACACAAAAGTGTAGGCGACGTAGATGCAGTTAACACCGACGGTCTGAGTAGAACACAACATGACGTTGACAGTACACCCGACTGGGAAGGCTATCTCGCAGATTAGAACCAACCTGAAATCATTTGTCAAGCAAAGAAAAAAGGATTTGAGGTGTACAGTGTGCCATTGTTTGTAGAAAAGCTAATCAACATAACGGGCCAATTAGCGAACATTTGACATACTGTGCCACCAACAGTGGGAGCTAACGACGAGAGAAAGTGGCTACGAATAAACAGATTCCTTACTAGGCTACACAAAATATCATTCAATTATGTAAAAACTTGCTGCAACTACAAGATAAATGTGAACTTTGATTTTGCACCCTAATGTGAGCCTTTTAATTAATATTTGAAATAAAAAGGACCTTTTCCTTGTTCCGTAATTTGTGGTGAGCTGTGTGTGAAATTGTATAATACCTGCGTGGAACTGTAATTTAATTTAATTTATATTTTCAGGTATCAATTTTTTCTTCAATTGAAGCAAGATATTTTAACTGGTACACTGGAATGCCCTTACCAAACAACGACTGAACTTGCCGCTTTATGCCTTCAGTGTAAGTCTTAATTGTCGTTATTTGCAAGTATGTTTTTACATTTACATGCATAATTTGGCAATCTCCTATACTTTTAATCAATACATTAAATCAGATTTTTTTTTAATATCACAGTTGCCTGAATATTATTATTTATGTTGTGTTTAACATTGCTAGTTTAGTACAAGAATTTGTGCGGAACCTTTCCATTTGCTTTACAATGCTGGTATATATCTTTCCCGAAAAAAGTTCATGAACTTAACTAAGGCTCTTACTTTAGATATTAGATGGGTGTAATTGCTTAATCCAGCACTGTAATTAGAATTCGTTAAGCTGTCCAGTCATCAGGGTTATGTCAGTAGTGATTAAAAAAAAAATGGATCTTATTCAGCCCAAAAAAATTGTAATTTCTACAAAAACCATTATTTGTTGAATAATTGTAATTCTTCAAAGTATCCAATTGTGCAGTTCTTCACGCTTTCAATTTCTGGTTATTTTGCAAACCAGTTATTCATTTTATTTAATGAAAGGATCTGCATGCTGAAATATTAACTAGATTTCTCAAGATTTATATATATGTCTCACTAACGGCTGTGGAGTTTCACATTTTGGAAATTTGGAGTGATGGATCTGCTGTAAATTTCTGGTAGTTTCTCACACTCTCCTGCTCAGCACTGACTAGTAGGGACTGTGCCAGGGCTGCCTTTTCAGTCATTGTCTGTATCAACTTGCCCTGCTAACACACCCTAAGCCTCTCAAATTGCTGCAGTTAGTACCCCCCCCCCCCCCCCAAAAAAAAAATCCCTCCTCCTGTTCAAACCAACAATGAGAGGGAATCACCAGCTGCTGCAACTCAGAAGAGTAATTCGCAGACAGAGAAGTTCGAAAAGTCTGTATATTATTCGTTTACTGTTATGTGCCTGATGGAGGTGGAAGATTGGAGTGCTAATATTTTTCACTCCCCCGAAAATTCGCCACCTCTTGCACCCGAAGGTGTTTGAACTGGACTTGGTCAAGCGTAAACGTTGACCCAAGTTTTTTCAATTTTAGTCTTTATATCGTAATACAAACTGGGTGAACCCGTCTAACCTCAATAAAGGAGAAATAAATAGATACAAATCGCTTGAGAAGTTATTGTTGAAAACAGATTGTTACGCACAATTTCAGAATAAAAATACTGTACCAGTATTCTTGCAAATTTTCAACAGACCGACGACGGGGAAGGCAGGCCCCTTCGGCTAATTACATCGGCAAAGGGAGGTCCATGCCAAAAGATTGATTGGAAGGTAGCAGATCTGTTGAAAAAGTATGTGGATTCTCCGAGCAGGCTGAAAAAGACCGAAGATCTCCTAATTGAGCTGGATGGTTTTAAGATTGAGGAGGACGAGATGTTAGTCTCCTTCGACGTAATAAAGTTGTTTCCCAGTTTGTCACATCGGATGATTCTGGAGATGTTGGGAGAATCGGCGAAAAGACATAATATTCCGAGGGGAGATTTCAAGAAGGACAGAGCGTTGTTAAAATTAGTGCTGGCACACATCTATGTCGAGTTTAATGGGGAGACTTTCTGGCAGATAAGAGGAGCCCCGATGGGGTATTCGTGCTCACCGATCATCGCTGAGTTGGTGATGCAGCATTAGATGCGTTTGTCCGGGTTTCAATCACCGAGGCTAGGCTGTGGAAGCGCTTTGTTGACGACGTGTTGGCTGTAATAAAGAAGAAGGAGTTGAAGAAGATTCATGAGATGGTAAATAACTGGCACGAGGATCTTGCGTTTACTGTTGAGACTGAAGTTCATGGCTCTATCCCATTTCTGGATGTGAAAATCAGACGAGAAGATGATGGACGCCTCACGTATCAACCTTTTAGGAAAGAGATGGCAACTGAACGAGGAATTCTTTATACGTCAGGACATCCAGCAGAGCAATTAAAAGCCATAGCGCAGAATGAGTTTCATCGGATTGTGAGGCACTCTTCCACCAGCCAGCTTGCTCAGCCACATTTGTACAATGCTAAGGGGCGCTTTATAAAACTTGGATATCCTCCGGGACTCCTAACCAGGATGATGAAAAAAGCGCTTTTAACGAAGGGACAAAAACGACCTACTGTGCAGGATGATGTGACAAAGACCAAAAAAGTCAGAATTACGTATCTAAAAGGAACGAGCGAGAGACTGAAGGGAATTTTAGAAAGACGAGGCTTCAAAACCTTTCTCAGGAATGACAACAACCTGAAAGATGCTCTCCTTAAGAAGAGAAAGAAGGTGGAGAATGGGAGTGACCAAAATGAAGTGTTAGCTAGAGTTACAAATACGAGAGAAGGTGTATATTGTGTGCCATGTGATGGGTGCGATGCGGTTTATATAGGTGAGACTAGGAAGGGCGTCCGAACGAGGGTAGGACAGCATATGGATGACACAAGGAATGAAGCGTATAGCAACAGTATCGCTACCCATCACATGATGACAAAGCATGATATTGGCTGGGGAAGAACTACTACACTTTTAAAATCAAATGTCCCACATGATAGGCACTTGAGGGGACTGGAATCCCTGGCGATCCAGCAACATGTTAAAAATGACGCCGTTTTGATGAACACTCAAGGCCCATCCAATCCGGGAATTCGTTTCCTCCTTAGAGACAAGTTTTCCAGGCGACTCACGAAGCAGTGGATGAACCAGCACGAAAAATATAGGAGGCCACGCCATGCACGTGCGCAGATTTCGAACGCTGAATTCCACGGTGGCGATGTAGTTGACAAAAGTTTAAGTTGTGTAGGTTAGGCCTGATGAAGACAGACGTCGTCGGTCTGTTGAAAATTTGCAAGAATACTGGTACAGTATTTTTATTCTGAAATTGTGCGTAACAATCTGTTTTCAACAATCACTTTTCAAGAATGACGAACTTTCAGAGTAGAAGCCGTTATGGAATTTTCAATACAAATCGCTGGAAATAATACTAAGGAAAATCGGAAACAAGCCAACAGCGAAAAACATCTAACCTGTTCAGGGAACCTGTCGAAGGACGGCATGCACCCTTCGCGCACCTATCAGCAAGTACCTGTAGGTAGCTTCCTTTGCTTGATAGCAGAATATACCGCTTGCAAGCTATTTCTAAAGTGGATATTGCTGTCACAGATGAGGATATTCCTCACTCGCTTACAGTATTGACAATGTATATCAGAACTAGGATAGTCATGATGTTTTAATTTATGATTACTAACGAACCTGTTTAATCCCAGTTGTATTTTGTTCTCAGCGGAACTTGGTGATTACGATCCTGAAGTACACACTGCTGCCGTTGTTTCTGAATTTCGATTTGTTCCTGACCAGACAGAAGAAATGGAAATTGATATTGTGGAAGAATTCAAGCAACTGAAGTAAGTACAAGAGACACATCTCAATGGGTTAAGGTTAAGGAAACTCTTCCTTCGACCTCTGTTCTTATTGTTTGGTACTCAAAAAACATTTGCAAACAACATTAGCACTCTTAGAATACTGAGTAATACACAGTATTATGGCGTCCTTTGGTTATTGTGTTGGCCCGACAATAGCTCTTTCTCTACTGACCGTGTCTAGGCTAGTATTCCCTATTGTTACCACTCAGCTTTTATTATTTGCATCCTTAGTCTGGTTACATCTCAGTCAGACCTAGTGTACGTTCAAAGTTTATGGCAAGCACTGGGATTGATGAATGATGATGGATAATTTAATGAATTCTGTGAGGATTGTTGTGGTGTCAAAAGACATTTGCGGATTATGGCTATGGCTAACTAGTAAGGCTGTACCGAACGAGAATTTTTCTGCCGAACCGAACCAAACCGAACAAACCTTAAATAAGCCGAACACCGAACATTTCCGAACCGAACAAAAATGTACCAAACCAATCTATCTTAAACAAAAATGTAGAAGAACTCAATTCACAAAGATTCATCAAAGCACAAGTTTCTTAACAAATGTAGGTATTTTCACATGGACTTTTAAGTCCATAGTTGTTGAAACTCTGTTTAAACTTTAAAAAATCTCCACTACTTTTACATTTTCCCTTATAACTTCAGAACCGTTATAGCTAGGAACTTGTGGTTTGGACCCACGGAAAGCTGGCGAAAAAACCTTCAAAATGGTGTATTCAAACATCAAAATCCGTCGATTAGAAGTGAAAATATGTTCGGTTTGGTATTTTGCGTTTGAAAGACCGAACACCGAACCGAACACCCTCTGTTCGGCCATGTTCGGTTCGGTTTGTTCGGTTCGGTTTGTTCGGTTCGGTACAGCCTTTCTAACTAGTCATGAAGGTTCAGACAAAACATACATATCTCGGTGTGGGTTTGGGAGGGATGAAAGTTGGAGTGTTCGAGGTTTTGCCTCCGTAATGGAGGCCAGTCCCTTGTTTCTATTTGCACGCCCCTCGCGGCGCTCTTATGTATATAGTATTCTGTTACCTCTTGTTTATAGAATAAAGGTGTGTGCTCACAGGAAGCACACGCTCATTCTCTGTTACTGCAACCTGATCTTGTTACTGGACTCATGTGCGAGGAATGGGGTGCATAACCCCACTGCGGTAGCTAGCTGCTTGTTAGGTAGTTAGGACCGTATACTGTAAAAGTGGGTGCAAATCTTCGGGGAAATTTCAGGAAAACTTCAAGACAGAAAGCAAACAACAAAATTCCAAAAATACAGTGTGGTAGGGCTGTTCCAAACCACTTTTGAGATACAATACTGATGCTGGCATGCAAAGTATCGGCTAAACTTATCTGATACGTACCATACAGACAATAAAAGATAGAACCAATGCAACTAGCTTAGGTTAGTAAAATATCTTTCTGATTTTGCAAACAAATAGTAGTTGTTTACACTGTTACACAAATAAAAAAAAAAGTATTCAATTGGAAGTGAAAAGCAAAGCTATGTCTAAGGTGAACAAAAAAATTGTAGTTTATGTGATACAACCACAAAAAAAAAAGCTTACTTAGGATTGGTTGCAAATATTGGATGAAGACTTATTTTGACGTTCAAATATACTAAATTCATCGTCTCGACGAGAGCTTTCCGGTGGTGCAAATTAAAAGCCACTAACTCAAGCCATTTTAAAGTTGTATTGTAAAAACTGGAAATCTAGTTGTGAACGTTGGCCCGCACAGTCTGTTAAACAGCTGAGCTTTATACTTGTTATTACTAAGGCTCGGCCGATACCGATATTGGCATCGGTATCGGTACCGATACTGGCGGTATCGGTAGCGTATCGGTATCGGCTAACTGTTTGGTCAAATATCGGTTTTTGCGATATCTTCGCCAAAAATTGTCCGTTTTTTATGTTCCAATACACCATTTTAACCGTTTTTTCGAGGGCTTTCCAATGGTGCTAATTTCAAAGCGATAGCTTCAGTCGTTCTCAAATTATTTAACAAAAACCAAAAACAGTTTCCAAAAAGCGCACTTTACTGCAAGATGCTTGCTGATGGAGCTTTGAGATTCGGAATTTTTAATCAAATTTTGTTTCTGAATATTGAAGAAACATTAACTTTACTGGAAGTAATGCACTGAAGTATCGGCATCGGTATCGGTGATGTAGCATCGGACCGTATCGGTATCGGATCGGTCAAAGTTGGTATCGGCCGAGCCTTAGTTATTACACTAACAAATAAAAAAGACAGTTACAAAATAAGCGTGTTAACCAAATACTCAAATTTGGCTCGATACTCGATTCTTCTGTTGCAAACTCTGCTTGGCTTGAAATTATTCTACTCACACACCCATAGTATCAGTGGTGGTATTTGCCAAATTTTTTTAATCTTAACGGATCGTTAAAGTTGGTATCGGTGCAGCCTTAATTAAGGTGCAACGGTTCAACGTGGCAGACTCGTACGAAGATGACACCAACAGATATGGAAGTGTTGAAGGAAATACCTTTGGTTTTGGCCATGTAACTCCAGTCTGTCAATTGAATTTGCTGGGTGCAAAACCCCACGCATAGATGGCATTACGATTGGACGATAAATCGCCTCATTGTATTTAGTCTACCGCCTGTAGTAGCCACTCACCACATTCACAATGAAGTATGTCACTCTGCGCCTTGAGCGGCCAGTGGTGCGAAGCTGCCATCTGTGGGATTATGACTGAACACCTCTAAGTCAGAATCCCGACTAGACACGGCAACGATACCGTTCGCACCTTGAGCGGAAGGGTACATATTAGAGCCGCATGGAGACAGTTTGTCGAATGCCTTAGCGGCGTCAGCCCGTAAACTTACTATTCTGCGCCTTGGTAGCGGCATATTATCTCTTTCACAGCATGAACAGCCTGCAAAGTTGAATGCTAGCCTTTCTATACGTGTAGCATATTCTCTCAATCCCTCATACTCTTGTTGCAAGAGCATGAATGGAGAATTAAGTGCCAAGGGCACTGGAGGTCTAAAACATCCATTGAGCAAATCCTTCATTTTAGCCAGTGTAGCTGCCGGCCTAATGGTAGGGCTGTCTCAGACATAAGTGGCAGCTGCCCCTCGTAACTTGGTTTTACAGACCATTAACTTAACTGCGTTTGTCCATGTTGGTCCTGCAAGAGTAGCAATGTTGGCAATACTTTCAAAAAATTCATGTAACCCAACATTTTCTTCGTCCCCCGAATAATTAGGCACAAGTTACAGAAACCCGCTAAGTGCTGGAGCGGTCGTCATTATTACTCGAAGTTGGAACGTACTTAATCAATACCCTTACCTGTGTACCTCCATTACTTCACTCAAAATAAAGCTCACTTGCCCAAAAAATGTTCAGAAAAATCCTTTTAGACAAGTATCAGACAAGTGATGCAAACAACTGCATATTTTCTCACGTTAAACAGTACTTTCTGGATTTAAAATATGTTAATATAACCAACTGTCACTGTTTTAGTAGAGTAAAATCAGTCTTGGAAATTACCTGTCCTTTGTCTGAAAATCGTTACGCAAGTTATTTAACAACTTTTTTGCTTTAGCTGCCCTAGCTCTTTAACATAGGTTACTATTGTGCTTCAGAACGTGGAATGTGATCTTGTTTGCAGCGCCACTTGTCGCGTTGCTTTTGTTAGCAGCAAGGTATATCAACCCATCAGTGGATTCGCAGCGACAGCTATTGTATAGTAAACAGAACCTTAACAACAAATTTATTTGAATATCCAATGATGATACGCTGTACGATATTACACTGTATGGTTGGGCCATATTATCAATGAAACGGAAATTGATCAACATACTAATTACTGCTAGCCAATGGTGCTTGCTTACTTCCGGACAGGGGTTACCAAGTGTTCTGCACAAGAAAGAGTTGTTTCTGAGAGGTTACACATTAATTTACTTATATAAGATTAAAACAATAATTCCTCCTTCAATACTACAGTTTATAGTTCACAATTCAATTAACTGGCCGTGTAAACATGATGAAACTCGGTGTGAGGGTAGCCCTCGTCCGTAGAGTCGATGCAATGACAATGTCTCAAGGTTATGGTTTTGTCATTAAGTTGGTAACAACTCAATGACATGCAATGTAACGTTTAGCTCAATAGGCTATTACTTCTCTATGACAACAGTTTACAGTTTCCTTCAAAACGTATCATACGTTGTTCTTATTCGGTATCACACCGTTTACAGTTTTTGTTTTAAACAAATGCTTATAGTACTTTGGCATCACACCAATCAAAACGTTACTCGTAAACTTTGCTTTAAACCCTAATAAGCAATAAATATGTGGTGTCTTGTTTCAAGTACGTTATCAAAAGTTACTTATTTTAGTTATTTGACTCAAAATACTCAATTGTAAGAGTAATAATCATTTGGGTTACCATCAAAGTTGATGTAGGCTATCTTGGCACTAGAGTGTTGGCCTCTAAACCCAATGAATCATTGCTCGATGGATGGATTGGAATGGCGTCTCACAACGTTAATTTTGAGTATGTGATTACTTATTACTTTACAAGCTGCTCTCTGTACATTTCGAGACTTGAAGGTGTTGAGTCTCAAGGGTGGTTAAGTACAGAAAGAGTTAGTGAACTGACTGTCCACAAAATAAGACTCAATAATGAGAATGGTGTAAGATTAAAAACCGATGATCAACAATTTCCTGTGGGCAAACATGACTTTATACAGTACAAGACCCCCTTTGAACACAATGTGCCCTGAAGGTAGGTTGGTGAATAATTATTACTTATTTAGTTCGTGATGGTCTTTTGGGGCCTTCAATACAAGTGGGTAAGTGAATGAGAAAGTTGTTTATACTTTTATCATTGGCTGGGAGCGTAAACAAATTGGGGCTTTTGGGTCACAGGGGTCGAATTTCCAAATTTTGATCCGGGTGCAGATTTGCACCCAAAATCTGTTACTAGGGTGCAAAAAATTCCTTGGATTGGAAAACCGAAATATAAACCAACGCTGTGGTTTCCTATTTTATAGCCACTGAAAATTGTAACATTCAGCATCTTAGTAATATTTCCCCAAAATATGTAATATTTACTGTTTTCCTGCATTTAGCTTAAAACTGACTTAACTTCACCATTCAACTGAAAAGCCTATACCCATAGTTCAACCAAATGTAGTAAAAAAATCAAGTTCAACTTCTGTGGGAAGAATGGTGTCACAGGAAATCTAATTCCAAGCTGTTTAAAATGCTGCAAACCGTAAGTCTGTAGCTTGTGCGGTTCAAAAGTTATGAAAAATTTAACTTTGGTGTATAATTTTGCGCTCCAAAAGTTGCTTCTGGAGTGCAAAGTTTGAGTTTTGAGTTCAATTTGCCCGTGTGCATCCGAATATTTTGAGCCCTGGGATCAATGCTGGACTTCTAGTTCTAACTACTATATTGCAATACGGCAATTGTACGAGGTATTTACTGGTTTTGTTTTCTAAGGGTCACTATTGATTTAATACAAAATAAATAGTACATGGACATGTAATAGTTTCGATGTGCTGTAGAAAGGTTGTCATTTTTTCCGACAGGAAGAGTGTCTTTCCTAAGGAAATCCATTATAAATTGTCATAAAAGTAAAAGAAATGACCCTCTTATTTGTTTTGCCTGACGCAATCGTCACAAGCTTTAAGTGTTTGTTTACCCCCTGGTACGTGAACGGAAAGAAAGTGCTCTTCCGTTTGGTTCTTAACAAATTATGGTTTCTGACGAAACAGAATAATACCTTTTATAATACCAAAATGCGATGATGCATACGCTTAATCATTTTTTACATTATTTGCAATATTGGCGTTAGAGGTGTTTGTTTCCCTTTGAAAGCTGTATTAACCCTTTAAAGACGGGTGCGCCCGAATGCGCCCGCTGTATAATCATTGTTTACAGCTGTTCTACAGGTCACATCGAAAACTTCCAGCCAATTACAGTAAAATTTAAACTGGAATATGAACGCCAGCTAATTAAGGATAAAAATGACACAGGTTTCATTCCCTTACCCCAACTGGGTGAGAAGCTGCGATTTGTTTTCTACAAGTCCGTTATAAGTTCTTAGCGCGCACGCAGTCCTTAAAGGGTTAATGTCTCTTTTACGAGTATATAGCTGCTTCCGGGATAACTACTTTGCTGTTTTTATTGTTCATTGGGCATTGTGCTTGACTACTGCTCGAGACCGGATTGTAAACTTGCTTTTGATGGGTGTTATTAAATGTTGTTATAAGAGTTCATTGTAATCCCATAAGATGCGGAGGCAAGCGCGCTGTTCTGGTTGTATGTAGTGCTGGTGATCGTTTTGGTGTCAGCTGGTATCGATATAGTCAAGTTATGTTCAAAGTCCCTAAATATGCACGTGCCAAAAGTGTAAAATAGTCTTTAAAAAGTGTGGAAAATGGTCGTTAATGGGTGTGTGAACGCTGGAGTGGTTGGTTAAAATTCACGTTGACGCCAGATAAATCTTGTCCAACCATGGTAAACATGGGATTTAGAAAATAGTTCAAAAGTTATCAGCAATTGAGGAGCTCCTAAGTCGTGCAAGACTTTTCTTTCAAGTAGAGTGCTGATTTTGAAAACCTGCTGTAGTCGATTTTGTTGTGGTCATTAATATGACTGCTACTAGTTGTGTTAATTATAAGGCCCAGTCTTAGTTAATTATCATTTTAAATATGCATGGCTTTTATCTGTTTTTCAGAGGCCAGACACCAGCTGTGGCTGAAATGAATTACCTTAACAAAGCCAAGTGGTTGGAAATGTATGGAGTGGACATGCATACTGTTTTGGTAAGACATTGTGCCAGAAGTTTCATTTCCGTATCACTTTTTGCACCGTGTTGGCGTACAGCTGCACTGTGTAATGTACGTAGTTTAACTAACTTTGCTGTTTTAGGACAGATATACCTTGTAGAGTTGATTTGGTGTTAGTGGAAAACGATGTGGCAAAACATATTTGTTAGGAAAAACATATTTGTTAGGACACTTGTATTTATGAAGGAGTCAAGTATTGTTGTAAATGGTTTTTTTTTACAGTTGTTAGCATGAGTGGCTTGGGTGAATAATTTATGATATTTTTTTTTTGTAGACTCAATTTTTGATTTCTTGGTTGACGCAATGTTTCATAAATTTGTTCCTTATAAGCACGGTTGTATATATGTGAAAAAACCTTTAGAGCTGCTACATGAACAGAAAGTGGCCAGCCAACCAAATTATTAAACAGTGTTCTTTATAGAGAGAAGTTCCGTATTCGGGGGTTCGTTAAATCGAGTCTACTGTGTAGCTCAATCATGAGTAATAAAACCTTGATGTTTCTGCCATAGCAAACCATAATTGGTGGTAAATATGTGTGTGTAGCTCTGTAAGCATAGCCATAATTGTTGGTACTAGAAAGTATAAGGGAACCATGGTTAACCAACTGGGGTAGGCTAACTGAACGACATGGAGTATCAGGAAAAAAGGTGCTGTTTAAAACATATATGCTTCCAGTGTACTTATTAACGATATCATTATGTATTTAGTAACCTAAGTTAGTCCCAGTTCTGTTTAAGGAAGCCCCGATGTGATAAAATGTCAGTTTCGATGACAGATTATGAGAAAACGTCGGCTGATATCCGATTCTACTGTCTAGTCGTCCTTTAATTCAAGAAACCAAAGTGATACCGTTAGATTCTTAGTCAAGTCTAAAATAAGTACGAGGATTTCGCAAAGAAAATCCTAAATTTATGCAGGCTGGCCGAAAAATTGACTATTATGTTAGAACATCTGCCACTAAAACGATGCTGTAAATTGATTAATTTTTTTTTTTTTTGTAACATCTGCTTCATAAAACTGATGGCAATGCTCGTATGATGGATGTAGTCACAGAAAAAAGTCCGACATCTGATGTCAATTTGGTGCATTTGTAATTAGTTTTAAGTGGCTGGAATGGACCTTTTCTTCAAACTAGGCATATTGAATCCGGCCGTTAAAAAGATAATCACTCGGCTTGCTTCGAATATCACCTGGTTTGTATATATAGGTTATCAGCCACCTTTCCGAGATAACAATGTCGAGGCCCGCAAAGCCGAGCCAATGTTGTATCTCTCCGAGGAAAGTGGCTGATAACCTATTTATCACCCAATTTAGCGATCTCAGTCCGACAACAATAGTATAGCATGCACACAACAAAAGACGAATTGTGCTGACGTTCTTTTGCTCAGAAAGGTCGACAATGAGACAGATGTCGTTGTTGACAGCATTGTTATTCCTTGCTTAGTGAAGAGTTCTGTGCTCTTGTTTATTGATTGTAACTCGGTTCCAAAAGGCCCCATCACCGTTCATACCGCGGAAACTCAACGACGAGCAGCCCTTTCAGACAATTTCTCTAAAAAAAATGTTTTAGGAGAAGTTGTTTGAAGGGGCTATTCGGCGTTGAGTTTCCACGGTACTGAATCGTAAATAACCTTTACAATTCAGTGTCATAATGTTTTCGTGCTAAAAGAAAAAATAAATAACAAATTGTCAGAGGTTGCTACCGTGAATAACTGTCATGTATGTTGCTGGGTGAATGTTGTAGAAGGATTTGGACTGGTTAACCCACTTTGGTGAGGTGCTGGTAGAAGGAAATAAGAAAGAGAAATACGAAACAGCATTTATACATTAGATGACAATCAATTACATATTGAGTGATGAATGACATTAAAGACTGAGGTAAAATAGTGCAGTTGGCCCTAGCTGTAATTTTGGAACATTAGGGTCCAGAAAGGATTAAAACAAGATGGCCTGCCATAGCCATGATTAGTGGGGAAAAAAAATATGTTGTAAAGAATTGTGAAACTGGTGTGTATATGAAAACGAAGAAATAGAAACTGGCGTGTATGTGAAAAATGTGAAAAAAATGAAAAGTTGGAATGTGAGAAAATGTGAAAAAAGCTGGTACTCCCAGAAGCACCCTGTGATTAATAAAGGTGCTCGGTTCTGCTCGGCATCACTGATCGGCTCGGTTATGCTCAACGTACCAGGGATTTTTTGAGCGCTCGGCTAGGGATCAGCTCGGCAGGAAAAAATGTGCTCGGTACAGCCTTAGTAATTTGTATCGACAATCGAACTCTACTATCTTAACCATCCATATAACCGAAAACCTTTCCTAGAAAAAAAAATGTAATATGCCGTTATATTTCCGGTGTACTATTTTTCCATTTCTCACCATGCATTTCTCACTGTGCCGCCCTGACTTTGTAAACTTGGATTTTTACCCTTCTGTATTGGTAGTGATTGTGTTATATTAATTGATTGTTTTTTTTTTTTAGGGAAAGGATGGAAACGATTATCATCTAGGATTAACGCCAACAGGAATTCTGGTTTTTGAGGGGTCGCAAAAAATTGGTCTCTTTTTTTGGTATGATGCATTTAATCTTTTTCGTGTAGTAAGAAATACCTATTTGTTTCTCTAGTGTAAAAAAAATAATGTGGATTCCTATTAGCACAAATTGATTGGGCTTCCATCTCTTATGTTAGGCCAAGTAAAATAATATAAATCTCAGGTACTACTACATCTTTCGAGATTTTGTCAAACTTCGTCCCAAATTTTCACAATTTCTCTTCATTGATACAAAGTCCCTAATGAAGAAAAAAATTTGTTTAGAATTATCTTTAACCTGAAGTAGCCTAAGTATGTTTTTCTGCATTAAACGTTTATTTTTATTTTTATTTTTTACATCTAGTAGTTCTACTGAACTCAAATTTTTCCATTTTGTTACCACATTAAACTTATTAGTAAGGCTAGGCCGATCAGCTTTATTTCGGATACCAAATCCCTTAATAACTGATCCCAGTTCCCAGCTAATCAAAAACTGTAATACTGAAAAACTGTCTTTATAAAAAAAAATTACTTTTGAAATCATGGCATAAATAAAGCATAGGCCTAAATAAATATAACACTTATAGACCTATATCTATACTTGCAGTAATTTTTTTTAATTTAAATTTTAAATTTTGATGAGCCTTATGTCAGCCGAAGCAATTAATGCTTGTATGGCTGAACCGTCTCAATTTTGAACATTACCAGGTTTTTTTTTAGAGAAGAAGAAATCTGGTAAATGGAGGTGCCAGCCCGGGGATTCGATCCGGGAAACCTCTGATCATCAAGTTAATCAAGTTAATCGCACCGAATATTACTTTGGACGTTAAATGAAAGCGTTAGTAGGTGCGATTAACTTGGCTAATAGGATTAACCTTGGCGGCCTTTCCGTGGTTGAATGATGTCACTACTTTCAAAGGCTGACCCCTTTTGGAAACTTGGCGGCTTCTCTTATGCCAGTTTTGGTTTTGGGTGGATTCATTCTTACAGCATAACTCGATTATCCGAACTAATTGGGACCGAAGGGTCATCGAAAATTCGGATGATCCAATTTACATACTAATTAAAAAAGGAAAACTTTTTTCTTTACTCAGTTTTAGTATTTATGAACTATGCGCGATTGCATAAGACTTACTTAAAACAAAATTTTGCATGAAATTACTCCAGGACCATAAATATTTGAAGTAATGTTTAAAAGGCATTACAGTTAAACCTCCAGATAACAATACCTCTTGCAACATTAAACCTGCTGTAACAATACTATTTTCAAGGCTCTTTAAGCAACAATGCATGTAAAGGTGATTGTAATGATAAAACTGATATAATATTCTGCTTCTAAAGACCCTTGCATGTAGTTATAAAGAGGTTTCAGTGTATTGTTTTATTTAGCAATAGATCCAATACTGTATTGATGATTTAGTTTTGATTGTTGCTCTACGAAGTCTCAAGTCAAATCGATATTCATTTCCAATCTTTTCCACATTTCACTTGGGACTGATTCTATCAATTGTTATTTTTTTTCCTAGGCCAAAAATAACGAAACTGGATTTTAAGAAAAAGAAATTGACGTTAATTGTCGTGGAAGACGATGACGAGGTACAGTTGGGTCTTCTAAAGAAGTGTACATTATTATTTTATAAGCTTTCTTACCACATTTTATTGTTTGTCGAGTTCACTTTCTGTACCGTTGTGTGATACATATTTAAACAAAGTGGCTTGACAGCAAAATATGAGCTTTACAATCATGATGTGGGCTAAAAAAAAAAGAACTTGCCAAAAGTGAATGATAATATGCAAAATGGCAGATATTTTTAATCTTTAGCATAAAAAGAAACATTTTTGTTAAACGTGAGGGATAGTATCTTTATGCCAGATTTTTTTTCTGGGCTGTTAGCTATTTACAGCTCGTTAAAATAGTAGAAGATTTAGATTACCATATCATGAAATAAAAGTTAGTGTTTATTACTATTTCCTAAGGCCAAATGGCTTATTTCCTCTATAATTGCTGAATTTAACAAAGAAGATACTTGTAGTCTTGCATTAGAAGACAGTAGGGGGCACTGTTGAAAATTAGAAAGATTGTATGAGTGTCTTTGTGGAACTGAGCGATTATGGAGGAAATAAGCCATTTGACTGTTGATAATGAGTTTCATAGTAGTTCTCTTTATCTTAACAGCGTTGTTAGCGGTATCGCCTAAGGTTGTGCTGAACCGATTTTGGTAGATTGTGTGGTAATTGTTGTTTGTTATCTTTCTTGGAACCAACAAAAATAACCAGTAACCACTAACCAATCACTGGAGTCACTAGCATTGCCAGTTTCGGAAGAAAGGTGTGCCTGTAATGAACATCTACAGCCCTAATTTCGTGAACATTGACTGACTGGTGAGACCAGAGCTGCCGCCAGATTAGACCGAAAGTGGCATGCGCAACAGTCACACCATGTTACATATAGATCAGTCGTCCTCAGCGCAAATTTTGAAAACAGTGATGTGATCAACAAACATTTTTGCAGTACTACTGATGAAGATGATGGAACTGCTACCGAGTCTGTTTTTCTGCATGTATAATCACCAAAAATTCAAGCAAACACTGTTGTTGTGATAATTTTTGTGGTTTTTGTGCTTAAATTTTCAGTAATACCTAATCAATATTTTGATCAATGGATTTTAGTAGGGATTGACCGAATCTACTTCCGCCAAATGCTGATCGGGTCCAGCTAATTTACAAGATTTGTCAATCAGATCCAGATCCTAACCAAATCCAAAAAATCTTTGTTTCAGCCCAAAGACCAAATTTTTTTTCTGCCTTAAAGACAGAGGAAACCTTTTTAGAACTTCTTCATTGGTTTTTCCTCTATAACTTCTGAACAGTTTACACTATCCATTTGAAATTAGCTCCATTGGAAAGCTGGTGAAAAAACTCTTTGATTGGTGTATTGGAATGTCCAAATCGGCCAAAGATTAGCCAAGTTATTAAAAATCAACTGGACTGTAAAGATTTTGCCAAGTCGAATCTGAATCCTAGAGGTCCGGCTTTAAGTCCGGTTCAGATTCGGAATCGGTCGATCCCTAGATTTTTAGCATTTCAGTGCACCATTTTGAATTTATTTGTTGATAAGTGCTTCGGATATTTTCTAGGAACTTGTGTGCTAACCACAACATGGAACATAATTTAATGCTCGTCATTGAAATTATGTTATCTGTATTTGATTGGTTCTGTAACGGCACATTTAACGTTAGTCGGTTTGGCAGAAAATTAAGTGATCGTTAAAGCCTGGGGGCTGCCCGTATTATGTCATGCTTCGGGTAATGACAGTATGATGTGTAGTGACAGTACGTGTAGTGCCAGTATGTGGGTGAAAAAAAAAAAAATGACCCGAGGAGCCTTTGAGTCAAATTGTCAAATTACAAAATCAACACAAATTTCGCTCACTTTCACAAACTCAAGAATAACCCTTTTTTCGCAAAATTTCAACGATAAACAGCCGTCTGCTTCAGGCCTAAGGGTTTTGTTTTTTTTTCTGGACTCTACCTACATCATCTTGGCCATGTATAATTTGTAGATATGAATCTGAGCGGTTCCAAAGCCTCAGGTATTTGGATGGTAATGTTGGTTTCATCGTTGGGGTCCATTCATGATCTGTTTACGAGGTGCCTCACTGTCAGATTAGCCGTACCTTGTATATTCATTAATTTTATTCCCTTTTGTTCGTGATGTTGGATTGCAAGGGGCTTCAATTTGGTGTCTGTACTTCTTCTCAGGGGTGTGCGATACCAGGTTTTTCAATTCGATACTGATACCGATACTTTATTCATCTGAGTATCGGTATCGCGATACTTTCTCGATACTGATACTTTCTCGATACTGATACTTTTCTCGATACCGATACTTTTCTCGATACCGATACTTTTCTCGATACTGATACTTTTTTCGATACTGATACCTTTTTAAGAAAGCAGTAGGAATAGATAAAGTCAAATGACTTCATCTGTAGCGTCCTTTATTCTTTCATTACAATTACCGTTCAGACAAAGATATTTTAGATGACAATAACGTTAAGCTGAACTTCTATGTTACGTTAAAAAATTAACCTTAAAAGTTTGAATAAAGGCCTGTTAGTGTTAATGAAAAAAAATCTTAATTGTAATTAGTGTAGTACAGACAACTGTTCAGCATAGAAATTTAAAAATAAACTCGGACTAGGCTACATGGAATTTACTTACAATTTTATGTATTTGATATTACAAATAAAGCAATACAGAACAAATTATATATATTACATGTAATTAAGAAAAAAAGAATCAAATGGGTTTTTTTTTTTTTTTTTA
>JAHWFP010003573.1:46398-75966 GCA_023313725.1 Lithobius niger
CCCCCCCCCCCCCCCCCCCCCCCCCCCCCCCCCCCCCCCACGGCCGTTAACAACCACCCGTTGCCTGAAATCCGTGTCCTATCTTCATGGTTTAATAATAATTCACCAACCAACAATAGGTCTTTCAGTACTCGTTTTTCAAATGATGAGTAGGAACGATGTTCAATTTCCCTTGTATGGGACTCAACTAGTGATCTTTGTAAGCTGGAGGACGATTTTCCAATGATTGTTCATTATGATTGTCGGGCGTGGTCGTCAACCGACCGCTGTTTGTTGCTCTAGAAAAACTGGTCTTCTGAGCTGTTGCGGTCGCCGATGCGTCGCTCGTAGTCCGGTCGTGATTAGGTCGGCCAGAATTCGCCACGGACGACCGTGCTTGTGTTGAAATTACCTCCTGTAATCCTGGGCTTTCAGAAATTAAATGGTTATTTCTGCTGAGAAAAATGTCCTCAGAGCCATATTGCAGAAAAGGCTTAGGACCCCGAGGATGCGGTTCCACGTGCGCTTCGATGGCGCGCGCCACAGCTGCAATATCCAGGTCGCCACCTCCCGGGGCTAATGACCGTGCGGCTGCCGAAACCTTTGAAAACATCCGTGCAAGCGGCTGGAAGCATGCATGGACTTGTTTTTGAATAGTCGCTTCCATCGATCCATAATCGAATGCGTCAAAAGCGCTGAAAGGATGGATGGCCGAGACGTTCCCCGGTCCCTGGGCCGAGTGAGACGGTGTGGTCGCCTGCGAGCGCCCCGACTGGTGAATGCTTTGTTCTCCGGAATGGTCAATGACTCACCGGGCGAGACGATGCCTTCTCTTGTAAAATGATAGTCGATCGATCCTTGTTTACCACCAGCCTCGAGTAATCTTTTCTTCTCACGCTGATCCTCTGCTGGTCCGATAGTCTCCAGGTTGATAGGAATCCAGTAAGACTGTACCGAGCACATTTTTCCCTGCCGAGCCGATCCCGAGCCGAGCGCTCAAAATATGCCTGGTACACCGAGCAGAACCGAGCCGATCGGTGATGCCGAGCAGAACCGAGTAGCTTTAGTAATCACAGGGTGCTGCCAGGAGTATCAGCTTTTTTCACATTTGCTCACATTCCAACTTTTTAATTTTTTTAATTTTTCACATACCCGCTTATCATTTTTTTCACATTTTTCACTTACCTGTTTTTCATTTTTTCACATTTTTCACATACACACTTTTAAGTTTTTTCACATTTTTTACATACCTACTTTTCATTTTTGTATCACTATTTCTTCGTTTTCATTTATCATACCAATTTCACAATTCCTTAAAACAATATTTTCTTTAACCATTTTAATCTTTGTACTTTCACACAAGAGAGCAAAAGCGAATTCAAAGCGACTACGGCAATAAACCAATATATTTTTTTCCGCGGGCTAACAACATACATGCCTACGTAATTCCGGGCCCAAAATGAAGACGGATAATTGTTTTTGTTTTTTTCTTTCGTTAATGCGTTTTTCCTTTTTTTTCACACCATCACTCGTGTTTTTTTACATTTTTCCCTTTTTTTACCACTTGCAAATTTTTACATTTGTCACACCGGCAGCATCCCTGTATTCAGCACTCGCTAAATGCCAAGCAGGTTCTAGACAAAACAATTCTTTTCACTAAAACAGCATGCTATAGCAACAACCATAGGCTACTATTAGTTTCGTAAACTGTAATTGATGACATATCGGCATACCTGGTGTGGCCAATTAAACCTGCTTTAACAACCATTATTATAATGAAACAAGTAATTTTTATTATGAGTAAAATTACTTTTAAGCTAATAAAAGTTTTAACAATTGACCATTCAAAATAATTAAATGAGTGCTGTTGACACTATAACACAGAGGTTTTTCGTAATGAAGGTAAGTTTCTTAATTTTTTTTCAGGTTTCAGCATAAAAAAAATTGTTAATCTGCACGAATTACCTACAAATTTAGTTCCTGCATTTAATTCTGTGGTAATCGTTCAACCTTCCTACAGCAGGAACCATGCATAGACCAGAAACTGGGATCAACTGGAATCATCGAACTGGAATCCGACAAACTGAAGCTTGCATTCAAGGTCCATTGGCCCCAGGATCGCGTGCCAAGACTAGACGTGAGACGCGCTGCTCGGCTCGGTTAAATGGACGTGATTGCTCGGTGTACCGAGCATTGCCGATCATGCTCTGCTCACCGAGAATCGGCTCGGCAGCTCCGTATGGGTACAGCCTTAGAATCCAGTGATCTCATCGTCAGAATGGCCCAAACAAACACCACATTGCAGGGATCGAAATATTCGGATGCACAGGGGCAAATTGCACTCCAAAATCGCACTTTGCATTCCTGGTGCAGCTCTTGGAGTGCAAAATTGCACGCCAAAGTTGAATTTTTCATAACTTTTGAACCGCACAAGCTACAGATTTGCAGTTTGTGACTTTTTAAACAGCTTGGAATTACTGGAAAAAATGAACCATCTTCTACTTTGAATGTTCGAAATCAATCGATCACAATTGTTACGCTCAAATTCAAAAACAAAAATACTCTCAGTACGGTATTTTGCGAATTTTCGATAGGCCTAATAGTCCAAGTGGTGTTAATTTCGGGCTCTCCTATCTTCTCCAGGCTTCCTTTCTTGTGCTTGCTTCTGTTTTACATTGCCATGAGTACGAGTGTTTTTGAAAATGCGTGGAAACCGTTGCCCACTGTACTTCTCGCGTGTCGTCTGCTTAACGCTCGCATTAAGTAACGGTAAATATCCTTTACTTTGAAATCTAAGCGTACAAAACGTAAACATGGACTCGAATTTTCAAAGTAAGCGATGTGACATTTTTAAATTAGCCATTCATCGATTGCGACAAACTAAAGATCCCCCCGACTCAAGCTTGCCGTAACATCGTCCGACGTAATTCACTTACCAAGCTTTTCATTTCATCGTTAGGCTATAAGTTCATTAACTCACACCTCTGCTAAATTTGTTGTGGCCAAAACCACGCCATCAAGCTCTACAAGCACCAGGAAGACCGAGACTTTCCTACCGCCTATGCTGTTGACTGCTAAAGACACACGGTCGATTCGTGCCTCTGAAGTTTGTTTAGGTAGATATAATATCAGGGTGTGTTTCTGATCAAACTATTGACCTAGTGCTAATCTGTGTGTTAACTAGCGATAGCTCTCCCATCACTCCCATGACATGTGAAGCGGCCACTTGTGCTTCCTGAACTAGTGCAGGTGTTTTGAAAGCTACGCTCCCATAGGCACCAACTTTGCAATTAGAATCCATGCGACCATTGAGCTTGCTTAAATCTATGGCTGGAATCGTTTCCCGAGAAAAGATTGTGTACTGAAGACTTTATTGCTTCCAGTATCTTGTCAGTTGAATGAGTCTTGAACATTGACATGTTGAAACCTGCTTCAAGGAAAACAAAAATTTTGGCCGACACCAATGGGATTTTTTTTTTATTCTTTCCTAGCCCAAGCTTGCAAAACAGCTGACGAATGAAATTTTGTTGACACAGGATGCCAACATTGTACCGATTTGTTTGCAACCATTCGTCGATGTTTGTATTCTGATATGGTGACAATGTAAATGCCGCGACACTAAATGGCCAAATATTGAGAGGAGCTGTACGTATTCCGAAATGAAGAACCTTGAAGTGATAAAATACTCAAAGAGAGACATGAAGGATGAGGCGAACTCTCTGTGCCCTGAACCAAGGCCTTTCAGGACATTCATCTAACACATTCAGGTGACCCGGGATATTTCTGGATAGTATCATGATGTTGTACTGCAGGCACAACTCCAACAAGTTTGAAACTTCGGGGTAAAAACTGCGAGAGTGTGTTGCCCCCCCCCCCCCCTTTTCTACAAATAAGCGAAACATGCTCGACCTCTTCTGGTAGCTATCGTTACTGCTCGAAGCTCTAGATAGTTGATATGGAAAGCTGCTTCTCCTTGAATCACAACCCCGCTGCTGTGGTAGTCTCAACGGTGAGCTCTTCAACCTTGTTGAGATGTATCAGTAAATAGCAGGTGATCTTGGGTTGGTAAATTAAATAGGACCCCCTGTAGGATAAATAAGGAAGGAAACCAAGCTATTGTCAACAAGTATGTGTTGGTAAAAATACGTAACGTTATTGCACTTTGAAGTATTATGGCGTGGGGGGATGTTCATTACAGAAGTGTGATAGAATTATTTGGTGGGTGTTTTGAATGTTACAACATTTGTGACAAAGGGGTGGGGGTGTGTGTTTCCAAACATGCCAAAAAACCGTGATGTAATTTATGGGCAGCCCCTTTCTTGCTTGTTTAACCTTCATACAGTCGATTTACTTCAGTCAATACATTTTCTATTCAGGGCAAAGAACACGAACACACATTTGTGTTCAGGTTGCATAACCCCAAAGCATGTAAACATCTTTGGAAATGTGCTGTGGAGCATCACACTTTCTTCAGATTAAAAGGACCAGTGAAAATGCCAACTACTAGGCAAAATTTCTTCCGGATGGGATCTCGCTTTAGATATAGGTAAGTTGGCATTCTTTGTCCGCAGCTTCATGAATAATTGTGCTTCAATCAAATCAGTTAATTTATGATGCATCTGGGATTTTCTAACTTCTAGTGGTAGAACGGAGTACCAAACAACGCAACAGAACAAAGCGAGGCGAACAGTCCAATTCGAAAGGAGGCCAAGTCAACGGTATGCCCGGAGGCAGTCATATACAAGACCTCATGTAGAACCTCTGCCAACAGTGCCTTCACCAGAACCAGTGGATGCGAGTTCTCAAAAATCTGAGTAAGTAATGTCATGTGCAGATCTTAAAATACAATAGATCTGTTATAACAATAGTTTATGAATCTGTAGAAATGCAACATTCTACCAAAGTCATCGTTTTAAATAAATTCCATTTTAATAGTATTTTGTTAATACATTGCTGTATCATATGACTGTCCAACCTGTAATTGTCGCAACAATAGTTTGAGTCGTTCCTGCCTCAATTTCACGAATAATTCATTCGTTGTTTCATTTGAATTTTGTTATTTCGTCTCTTTGACACTTCCTTGTGGTGTAAGGAAAGCCACTGCTCGCCGCTCCAAGCTTACCAGTTCTTAACCACAAATCTCCTCTCGTCCCACTTGTGAATCGCTTATCTCTCCTCCCAGTAAGAGTTAGTGGACTATTCTTTTATTTCTGTCAGTAGTTGACCATTTCTGACCGATGATTCACGCTAGCATGACTGCCCAAGTTGTATGGTACTAATCATTAATTTTATTGCGTGATACTACAAACTGCAATGTAATGAGCACGTAGTACAATATAAGTCACCTTTGCACTTATGTTTCATTCGAGCGACGTGGCCCACATTTGAACGGGCAAGCCAAATCATTAATCATCAGTAAATCATTAATAAAAAAAACGTTTTTGTAGATATGGCCATTTGTCCTTAACTGTGTGACGAGTGGCCTCATCAAAAAAGGCGTTACGGCAAGGACAGGGCGATGGACTGGCTCGCTGATTCGAATCTGGGTTATGTTACTCAAATAAAACGTAGCTACATAGGCCACACAAATAAAATTGATTGGTTTACAACTGGGATCAGAAATTAATGCCAAGCATCCAGGAATTGTATTAATTTTTTTCGTCTGGTAACTTTTTTCAGATGTAACCGATACTGGATAGGGTCGGTTGTCGATATTTGTGGTATTCAAAAGGCTGGACCTATTACCCAAGCCGATTATTAAATGAAATTGGTCGATACCAAATCCTGATCCCAATTACTGATAACAAATCCCGATAACCGATTCCAATTCCCAATTAACTAAAAAGTCTACTACTGAAGCATGTGCTAAATAAATTACTTTTGAAATCATTGCATAAATAAAAGCGAAATTGTGCACAATTATTTTTAAAAATATTGGCTTAAGATAATATTACTTATGCTAAAATCATTTTAATGATGAAAACAGTTTTAAATTTTAAATACAAAGCCTAAACCGGTTGGCACTAGCTGAGGTACAGTGAGCCGAATGCAGGCAAATTATATTGTAAACCAAATTTAAGAATTAGTCGAACAGAACTACTACCCAACTTGTTGCCCTAAAAAGAAATAAAAAAAAAACACTCAGTCTATCCTTGTGTCAGTCTGAAGTTTTTATCAAATTCTGGAAGACATTTTTTTTCAAATGCAAAACCCTCTCTAATGTTTAACATTTTACTTTTAACTTCTGAACACAAAAGAAATAGCAACTTGGGTTTTGGACGAAAAAACTTTCCAAGTGGTGTATTCAAACGTCAAAATCGGTCAACGAGAAACAATTCGATTTATTGCCAATCCTTGTGGGTTTTATTTACTGACTCCGATTTCTACGAATACTGTGACTAGTATTTCGGGATCAGTCATTGGGACCAGCCCCAGCCTTAGGTATTGGTATCGGTAACTTTCGCTGAAATATCAATAACTTTGGAACCGTTAGAGTTTGCGACATGTGGTTTGCGGTATTTTGCTCAGGAAATCGCTCTCTATCTTCGTAACTGTCTTTTCACTGTTGGTTACTATTTTGAAAAATTTTTAAATAATTATGGTACTTTTGAAGAAAACTATACCATTAATAAAAAAAATATTGGCGATTCAATTTAGGATGTCGGTAACGGAATCGGAAAAACTTTTAAAACTGGATTGGTATCGTATCGTTAAAGGTAGTATTGGTGCAACCTTAAAAGGACATTCCTCCCAGCGCCATTTTTCTCAATCTTCCGCATCAAGTACAGCCCCAAAGTTTTATTTACTTACTGTTAGCCAATCCCTAGCTAAAAATCCATTTTAAAATGTGGCGTCTACGAGATTTCCTGTTGAAAATTGGTAATTTTATTTACTGCGAGACGCACGTGTATGATCCTTTGCGTTCGTACAATAACCATGACGTTTCATTGTTTCCGGTTGTGACAACACACTTTTTCCGTCAATGCTGTCACTTGACCTCCAATTCGTCTACTAGGCCAGACATCGTTCCGCGTCGTTCACATGATCACGAGAAGACGATGGCGGAAGTGACGTTGTAGTATTACTACGCCGAAACTCGTGATGGCAGCGTGCGGACACATAACTGCGCGTGGCTGTTATAAGGCAGGCCGGGTGTTGCTTTAATAGTTAATACTGCGTTAATTTTCAGTGGTTTGAGGCTTGAAAAGTTCTTTTCGAGATGGTTAAAATGGTGTGGTAAAAACGGCAGCCATATTTCTCACCCAGCCCGACTAACATACATTTTTGACTCTATAAATCAGACGTATAACTGTATATTTGCTAAAGTGGTTTAAGTACTGCTGTACCATAGTTTTTGTGTGCCTGTTTTGTTGTGTCTGGATTTATTTAACTGAAAAGGTTCTCAATTGATGTGTTAAAATAATTGTTGTTAAGGGCACATGTAGTATATTAATTCATACAAGGGTAATGCTGGAATGATGCACTGGCATGCATGTGAGGCTTACTATGATGAATTCTTATCCAGTGAAGCAGATAAATTAACTAGCTACGTTTTAAATTATAAAGAAAATGATAGTGAAATGCAAGCTGTAACTCTTCATCAACCTGTTTATGGCTGATGCTTGGCAGGTATACTTGGTTTACTGCAGTGATGGTACTTACTGGGGGTGTTTACTTGGTACTTGCTGTGCTGCACAAGCAGGTGACCTTCTGGAAATTAAGTCTCGTGTTTGAAAGCCATCTAGTTAGGTCCTGCTCGGTAGGACCAAGTTCAGGGCTACTGCCCTTTTCCTTGAAGGTTTTGTAAAATTGGGACACGACTAAACATAAAATGTTTGAGACATGGACTCGTGAGTGTGTGCAGGATATGGTAGTTGGTCAAAAAGAATATTCCCATGCCATTATAGGTTTACACAATGATGGGCTTGCTGCTCCTCCCCTCTGCTTCCCTCCACGATCAGTTTCTCTTTTGCATGAGTTTTTTTGGTAATGTTTATACTGAATATTGTACTTTATTTTACATTAGGTTTCAGATCCACGTGCACACTCAAATTCAAAATAATTCAAAATCCTCTCAGTATTTGAACATTTTCGATACGCTGCTGACACAAACGAGTTGGAATGTTCGTGTCCTCGTGTCTTTATCAGTCCTCCTTCAAGTGTGCTTCTATTTACATGTGTGCAGTTCCTCTATTATTGTGTGTGGAACATGAAGTAGATTGTGCTTTGCAGGGTGGTTTTCATTTTATTGTTTTTGTCAGGTTTTACATACTTCTACATCATCATGGGTCATGGCTAGTTTTGATGCATCTAATTTAGCAGTTTCTTCAACAATTATCTTGAATTGTGCCTTTTTGAAATAGTTTAAGCACTTTTTTTCTTTCTTCGAAGTGTGATTTACGTATTTTATTTTATCAGACCTGTATCGCTGCCTTCACCAACACTTGCAACTGTTGAAGAAGCATCCCCTCCCCCAACGCCACCTTCATCTCCCATCATTAAAACACCTCCGTCCAGTCCAACCCACCAGCTGCTCACAAAAGGTGGTGTGAAAGCAACACTTTCGACGGCAGAAGAGAGGTTGGACAATTTAATTAAGTCTTTGACGAAGGACAAAGCAGCCCTTGTCGTGGATGAGTCGGTAAATGAACTGTCAGCAAATGCATCTACAAGCAAAACGTCAGAAGTGCCATTGGGTGCAGTTGGTAAGTATAAGGATTGAATTTGTAGCATAATCTGTGTAAATTATTACAGGGGTGTGCGATACTATCGAAATTTGATACCGGCATCTGAATAATTTGAATTTGAATGAAGATTCGACAGAAAGCCTACTGGCTTACGATGTCGAGTATTCACTACTGCCAACAGGGTTCGTACAGGACCTTGAAAACCTGGAAATGTCCTGGAAAGTTAAATGATGAAGCCAGCAGTGACTCTAAGCAACTTGATGTTGCTGTGGTAACATGATTTTAGGCCTAATTTTTTTAATTGCAGTTTTAATTTCGTAAGTAGCAGATAGGCCTTATGGAAAATTTGGTTCTACGGTAAGCCTATTCATTCATGCAAAATGCGAAGAAACTATTTTAAACGAAGCTATGTTTTTGTTTATACGGCTGCGCGTTATTCTCAGGGTTTCAATTTGACGATCAAATGTTGTTATTTAATTTAGTTACGTCGAAGAAGTCTATTAGCTATAAGGAAGTAACGATGTTTTAATTTGCCATGTTATTTAACTAACTATTGACTCTGAATCTAATGTTGTAAACCGTGGTCGTCGCTATCTGATACCGTTGCGGAGTTGAAAAAAGCGACGGACGGACAAAGTCGTTGCAAGAGTCTTCTCAGCCGGTACGGCTATACAGAAGACTAAAAACTGAAGTATCTAAAGATTATCTTCGAGGTCTTGGAACAGATAATTAATTGCAAGAACTTGCATCATCATAGATCTCTACCTGATGTAGATTAGTAGCAGTTTCACATCATAATTACCCATAATTTCACACCAAATTAACCATAACCCAACAAAAACGGTGATACTGGAGCGGAATATGTTCTTGTTGTATACTTGAAGCATGAATCTCCATCTTGATCAAACCATTCATTCGATTGGAGGCACAGCCCCTGCAATAAATCTGGGAATCAAAAATTCTACTGCATGCAAACTTGGCCGAGACGCGTATGCATCCGTGTTAAACTCTTCACGCATTCGTGTTTCACTAGGCTAGTACTGTATCTGGAGAGCGAAAAATCTTAAACCCTATTCGTCCCGGACCTGAGAATTTCGTGGAAGGGTTAATCGCTTCAGTACGGAACTGTATTGACATGTCAAGAAGAAAAAAGATTTGTTATCACAACAGAACAAATCGCCTGTTTCTTACTATTGTATTTGCAAAATACAGTATGAGCTAAATCGTTTCGCTTTTCCTTTATTTGCCCGAATTTTAAACCCCTTACACATTTAAAATTGCAATGTGTTGAGTTTTGCTCTTCCACAGCTAGGAGCGCTGACGGCGCTGTCTATATCTGCCTGATATAGCTGCCATATTCTCACTCTGTTTCGGGCATCCGTGCCGTGCACTTGGGAAGACTCTCATGCTTGCTTTACTGTGGACTTCGCCAATTCGCCATTTGCCCGTCCAACATTGTATGAAGAGAAACTCTTGTGTGCTGATTGCTGCGGTGATTTCCCTTCCTGTACATGTCAAAAAACCCCACGTGATCTTCATCCTACATGTAGGAAGTGCTGTCCGTGTAATTTTCGAGATGTTCGGTGCGCTTTCTGTGATATTTTCGATGGAAAAATTATTTTTAAAAATCCTACATACCTGGTGCAAGACCGCTCAGAAAAGAGCGCAGCTTGCACTCAAAGCACAGATTTCGGATTCTGTTACCCCGTCTTCTTTGTCTAAAAACCCCCTTCCCTTCTTGATCATAGGTTAGATGCTATGATTGAACGCCGACTTATACACGCCGATTGTGTTTCTATCCCAGTGAGACGATTGCTCGCCATAGCGGTAACTCTGCTGGGATCGTTAAACCTATCGACTTAGCGCCAAGAACGCGGATTTGTCACCGGCTGTCTTATCACCCTTTACTCCGCTGACTCCTAATAATTTGCAGCTCATTGTGTCGGCTGTTCGTGATGCAAACAAAGTTGATTTAAACATTGTGTTTGGATCTAGTGTGGAGAGATGTTATGATGGAAAACAAGAAATACATCGATGGGGGGGGGGGGGGCTGGGCCGACCTTAAGAATAAACCCTGCGTTCGGTGGTGTCTTGGATCAAGAGAGGAAAAGCCGCTGCATTGGATTGCCATGTTGCCGCTTCGCGCCTTTGTCTGCGCCGGTGGCGCTATCTCTGGAGGCGAGAAAGTATCTTTGCCGGTCACCACAACCAAGAAGCCGTCTGAGGTAATTAAAATTAAGGGCAACTTTAAGGGTCTGTGGCTGCATCAGGGGAAACTGACACGATCAAGCTGGAGCTATTGGTGCAGGGCAAAATTGAAGTTGCTCAGGCTAGTGTAAAACAAAAATGCAACTCAAGCTCAAAATCTCATAGGTCAAAATGTGATAGTAGAGCTAGCCCAAAAAAGAACACCTCAGGCAGAGAAAATGCCGACAGCAGGAGCTTAAAAGCCACTAAATCTGAAAAGCGATTGTTATACCCGAGATCGGAGATATAAAGGGAAATCAAGAGACTCCAAAATGATCTCAAAAAGTTGCCCAAGGCAGGTCAAAAACCACTGCCCAAGCCTAAAACACTGGCTTCGTCAGTTCGCCACTCCCTTAAACATTTCTCAAATTCTGAATTGAAGTTATTTGACTCGAGGAGATTCAAAGTCTAATCCATGTTCGACCCCCCACCCCTCCCCCTTTGTTTGTTTAACCCTTTAAGGACGGGTGCGCCCAAATGCGCCCGCTGTATTATCATGGTTTACTGATCTTCTACAGGTCAGATCAAAAACTTCCAGGCAATAACAGTAAAACAAAAAATGGGATATAAAGGCCAGATCATTAAGGAAAAAAATGACACAGGTTTCATTCCCTTACTTCAAGTGGGTGAGATGCTATGATGTTTTTCCTAAAAGTCAGTTATGAGCCCTTAGCGCAAGTGCAGCCCTTAAAGGGTTAAATAACTGGTAGGCGAACAGAACGACAGTAGTGGCCAGCTAAGGCTGTCGGACGCTTCAGCTACCCACAGCCAACAGAGCATCTCAGTGGATTTCTGTCGGAACTTGAGTCGAAACGGCACAGCTCCATCTGTAGGCATTAATTTTGGTTGTTCCGCGTGAAACAGTGGCGGCACCCAGTACATGTTTTGGCGATGCAGTAATGAAATTGTTGTGTCGGACGTACGTAACGTATTCTTACCGCATGTCTTGTGTTTAGTTATTGTGTAAGTGATCCTAAAGTAAAACATGCTTGTCAAAATGGATGTAATTGCCCTTTAAGCAGCGTTAAAATTTTCGTTTTTTTTTTCTAGAAGCAGAAGTTTTATCGTCTAAACTGAAAGTTCTGGATTCTCCGAAGCTTGTCACAATTCGCCAAGCAAAAGAAGTGAATAGTTTACAAAACAATGCCAAATTAGTAAGCAGTAAAGGAGCAAAGCCCATTCCACTAGAAAATATGAAATGTAACATACTTAAAGCAAAAGCAGATGAAGAAAGCAAAAAAGGTAAACAATTCCTATTTGAATTGCGTATTTCTCTTTTAGTGTATGGCAGTGACTCATATTAGCGGCATTAGTAGGAGCATGTTCAACCTACGATTATGAGTTAGGATTAGATCTTTGTTATTTTGAGTAGATTACCGATTCCAGTAGCAGTACTAATACCGCAGCAGCAATATCGTGGTTCCGGTGCCATGACAGATAATGAGATACCTCCAAATTTTACGGTTACCAGTGTAGCAGTATATATCGATAATTTGATCACATGTTCGTGTGAACAGGTTTCTCTGTACTGTTTACACTACTGTACTAATCAAAATGATTGACATAATGTCAAATTTATTTTGGTTTAACGGAAATTACTCGCGCTAACATTTTACGCAATACCAAAAGTTCCGTGTAAATGATAATTTACAAGCGAATTTTCGGTGGCTGAGATTTGCAACCTTCTTCAGGCCAAGCCTCGGAAACTTGCAAGCAACTTCACAGACGTTCACAAATTTTAATTCTGCTTACGATCTCACTGGGTCTGGCTCTGTTGCCCTCTTCCTGTGCTGTGTTAAAGAAAGGTCTCCACTGGGCTTCCAGTTGATGTACTACATAAGGTGTAGTGAACCGCATGGTTTTTGGATAGGAAGGCTCCTGTTCATTCAACATGGGGATTTTATTCTCAAGGCAGTGTGAAATTGACAGGGACTCAAGCGCTCGCAGATGATTTTCGTCACAGGAGTTTGAATGCATTAACACTCAGGTGTTTTCCCAGTCAATGGTGTGCTCAGTTTTGGCCCTGTGTGCTGCGATGGCACTCTTGTACGTTTGGTTTCTCCCACATGTCCCATTGTATGGTACCCAGTAAGACTTGGTGTTAGGCAGTTGCTCAGGGGTTCCGTGTACTTGGTAGCTGAAGAGTGAGTATCAACGAGGTGAGTGGCCGAAGAGGACTTACGGGAAATGTTGGGTTTTTTGTTGGACTTGTCGTACCTGGTTCTCATGTTGTAGCAATGTTTCGGAGGAGCTAGTGGGGTTACTGGTGCAGCAACTCTCGTGGCTGGTGACGGGACCTTCCGGGTAGGTAAGCCGTGGGTGTCAGTTGGTCACTTGCTGGTTGCTGTTCGAATTGGAAACTCCTCTTTTTGAGCTTATCCTTCACATTCGGTGGATTGTAGAATCAGCACTCAACGCTAAGTTGGTTGAGGGTTGTACGGACTAGTTCTCCCAGTTTTGGCATGAACGTTACCACTTCACTGGGCCGGTCAGCTTTGGGTGGTTTTTGCTTCAGACCCAGGGGGTGTTTTGCCTTGATGGCTTCCTTGATGGCATCATTCACCTTCTTGGCTGGATATCCCAGCTTAAGAAATTTCGTTTTAGCTTTTTCAAAATACTCCCTTCCAGGATCCCCCGCCATCAAACAGTATCGAATGTGACGCATCTTACCCCTTAAAATAGACAGCAATTGAGACTTAGGGTGTCCCGAGCTGAAGTGGGTGCCTTTTTCGGTCTTGAGTGGGTTTTTCATATGGGTACCAGGGGACCTCCCCTTGAGTTCCTCTCTTCACTGTGGTATCAAGGAATGAAAGTTTCTACTCAGTTTCAACCTCGGAGGTGAAGGAAAGGTCTTGTGTCCACTCATTCAAGGTACGTTCAACAGCATCCTTCTCGTCTTTCCGAAGGGCGGAAAAGGTGTCATCAACGAAACGCTCCCACACTTTGATGGATGAATGTGTGTTGAGAATGCGGGCGTCTAGAAATTGGAGGACAATTTCTTCAATGATAGGGGAAGATCATTGGGAACCCCATTGGGTTGCCAGCAACTTGTTGGTGGATTTCTTCTTGGAAGACGACAACATTTTGTCTTCTTCTGTAGATAGTATGGTTCAAATTTGGGCAGTGCTCTAAAACCTGTAGCATTGACCTTATGTTTATGCCAATTAGGTCCAGGTGGAGTGCTTGACTTGGATGTAGGCCAAGGGATCACGACCCCGTGTTTCATACGAAACTAATACAGGCTACTAGTGTGGTGCCAAAAGTATTCTTCTTACCTTCTTGGAGAACAATCTTCGCCGGTTGCGGTTTTCATTAACAGGTGGCGCACCTACTGAGACAACATTACGCTGTTAGTAGCCAACACGAACACTATTCCTTGCAGTACGTCCGTCCCTCCTATGTGCATTTTTCAGAAACGGGTACAAACCGTACACCAGTAGAACTTACCGATGCTCAGACGTGAACACTGGAGTTAACAACAATGCAGTAAATTGTGACCCCTTGGTCACCTTCTTTGACATCTCTTTTCGCTTGGTCAATCGCCTATGGCCATCAAAAGGTAGCGATCGGTTCTGGACTTGGTCCTGGCCTGCATAGGTCCTCACGCCACTGCTCGGCTTACAATTTTGTGAGCATGGTTAGGACGTGGTGATCTATTCCAGCTAAAAAAAAAAAAAAGTGAGACAATTAACGCCAGCTTTAAAAAATGTGTAAATGCTTTGTTGGAAAGCCTTAATAATAAGGTAGGGTTAAATTATGCAGGGATAAGAATCATCTGACTTTTGGTGGAAACTTTTTAAACCTATGGATTACCATTCTTTACATCAGTTCATCACTGTGGTGATGCTGGTAATGATAACTGCAGCAAGCATTAAACAATTGTTTGCTAGCGACGTTATGATAACGTTGACAGACCATGCTGCTGAATTGATTTATTAAGTAGCTTTTCTTCATTTGCTGGGATTTACTGAGCCTTGATACTGACTGCTGATATGTGCATCTATTTCCAGGTAGGGTCATTGGATCTAGGACTGTGCGAAAATCGCAACTTTCGATTCGATTTCGATTTTATTATGCTGTCGAAATCGAATCGAATCCGTCAGAATCAAAATCGAAAAATTCGATTAACGAGATTCCCACCGAGTAACCAGATCCCCATCGAGTAACGAGATGAATTATTTTCGATTTTATGAAAATTTTTAAGTAAATATACTGAATAAAGTTTAACAAACAAATTTGAATTAAGTAAAGCATTAACTTTAGTCAAAAATGTGTAATGACTTTATTTTATATGGCAACTGTGCATAGTACCATGTTAATCATTGCTAAAATAGTGTAGTCATTGCCTTACAACATGCCAGTGTAAGTTTAGCAATCAACTAAGAGGCAATAATTTGCCAAACTTGCACAATATATGAAGTTAATTTGACTAAATAAAATCTAAGGATGATGCTACTCAAAAGGAGGAGTGGGGGAAGGTGGAAGCTTGCTTTCTAACTTTGTGTTAAAACCAAAATGTAGTTTTGCACATTAAATGAAGATATAATTCAAACTTCAATGTATTGGAGTAACATCAGTTTACAGGAATGTAATTACTTAAAATTAATATCTTTTTCAAAGGCTAGCCCTTATTGATAAAAATTGAAAAAAAATATTTTAAAAAAGAAAAAAATTGAATTTCGAAATCGAATAATAATCGAAATCGAGATGTTCTTCCCCAAAATCGATCGAAATCGAATCGAACCCAAAGTATTAATACTGCACACCCCTAATTGGATCCTAATTAAACTGAAATGTAATAAAAACCTAAAACTCAACTTCAAGTTGTTGGGGCCCTCCACTTCTTTCACTGTTAGCCTTTTCTTGGCAATTTTATTTTTGAGGCGCTTTCAGGTGACTGGGGTGTAAATAAATCCTACCATGGGTGTTTCGTTCCATTAACACAATTACAGGGAGCTAGTATGCCCAATTTTGGAGGGTATGGAAGGGGTGGTTAGTAAAATTAAGTACGTCATGTAAAAAAATAATATGGCAAGACTGGAACATTTTCTTGCATGATGATATTTTCACTTTTTCGCGACAGAGCGTACTCCTCGCTGATTTTTGTTTCGTAATATTTTAAATTGGTTTAGTTAGGCATGAAGGCTGAAAAAAATGATGGCCAGTCTACTACAATACTGTAAACTGGTTCTTTAATTTGTCCTTTCAATTTATTTCTGTTTGTTATTACAGAGAAATCTACCATCAAGTACACCATTGTAGATGTAGGCAAAGAAGATGTTAAGAAACCTTTAATTGAGAAAGATTTAATATCTTTTCATGACAAGGATAAAATGATGAATGGGTATGCATTTTTATTTAGTATTGTCTTACAATCTGTTGGGTGCTGAACTTATTTGTGGCTGTTCTTCAAAATAGAGCTGACTTTAACAGTATGTGAACCTATGAAGTCAGGCATACTTCTCGTGAGGACAGGAAAAGTAGTTAAAAAGTGTTCCCCAAATTTGTTCCTCCCGTTTACTGTGCCTTAACTGTGTACTAAACTACGGTAGTTGGCGTTTGTACGTAGGGCTGTAACCTCTCAGTGCTGTTATCGGAAACCATATTTTAAAGTATTTTTATTGCTTTTTGTATTTTTGTGTCTGTAAGGCCACTTAAAAAAAGAAAGTTGTTTCTCGAGCCTTTTATGAAAAAAAGGCGAATTTTTTTTTTATTATTTATTTACTTTTTTACCATAATATAGGGGTTTTAATTTAAAACAAAGCCATTTTTGTTCTATTTTTTTAATGAAAAACTTCAACCAAATATGACAGTTTACACGGGAGCCCTATCAAAGTATTTGGTGAGCAAAAAGAACACTCGCACAAAAAAAGAAGTCCGGTGAATTCAAAATTCGTTAGAACAGATCGTGAGTTGACATTTCTGGTTTCCGTAAACCAAAAAAAAAGGTCGGTGCGGGGGGTTTAGAGTCCGTGCGGCGGGGCTTGAGAAACAACTTCTTTTTTTTAAATGCCCTAAAGACCGATTTTTCGGAAGAGTTACTTTGGTCGATAGGATTCGGACTCGCGTAATGTCATGAACAACCAAAAGGGACTAGTTCAAGCTGCAACTAGAGAATATGCGGTAGTCAGTGGCTACCACCTTCTTCAGGCTTAAGAAGGATTCTTGACTCCTACAAACCTGAAGAAGGTGGCAGCCACTTACCACCGAAAATTCGCTAATTGTAGCTTGACTTAGTCCCTTCTGGTTGTGCGTGAACATTTGGTGAATATAAATTTGTGTGTCTAACAAATACCAACCTGTAAGGATTTACTGAAACGAAGTAGTCCGGTCAAGAAACTGGTTGGTGAGCATTTGTTGCCACAGCCAGCCAATTGCAAGTCATAAATACCAATATCTTATTGCCAATCGCTCATATCGAAAAGTTCAAGTGCAGCTAGCATTCCTCCAAAAACTGCTTTAATCTCCGTTGACATAGCTATTTTCGATTAGATAAATAAATTGTTTAAATTTGTAAATTATTACAGCTTTCATGGCGTAGACTGTTGTTTTCTAGATTTCAAGATTGCATTGATGAGATTGACAATAGGGTTCAGTAAGAACTTTAGTATGCAGTCTTTTTTGTGGCTGATGGGCTAATGGCTAACCTGTTAAGTGGTAAAAAGCTGATAAGATACAACCACGCCCCTAGCTGCAAATTTTTTTGGAGGGGGGCAACTCAACATTTGTATGCCTCCTCCCCTCCACCGTCAGTTCAGATAAACTTGACGCACAATTTCAGACTACAGGGATCCTCATCAGATTCTTGCGAATTTTCAACAGACAGTATTTTCGTGCGTCTTCGTCAAGCACGAACAGTTTTGAGAGCTTGTAACTACATCGTTCTTGAAATCACGATGACCAACGAAGACAGATGAAGATGAAGATAAATACTGTCTGATGAAAATTAGCAAGAATCTGGTGAGGATCTCTGTAGTCTGAAATTGTGCAATCTGAAATGGTTCACAGTAACGCAAATACTCCGTTATGAAGGCAATGTTTCCTGTTCTGTTTTGCTAAAGTTGCTGTCGGTTGGCTGCTGTGTTGGTCTTTCTCCAACGTTTGGTGTTGGCCTCTTGCGGGAGCTTGCTTTGAATAGTGCATATTTTGAAGCATTTCTCGCACAAACCCCAAATTACGTATAGAGCTGTGCTAAACCCACTACGGCGATTAGTTTTTAAACATTTTCCAGCGTTGTCGTTTGGCCAGTAGAAGCACCCATCATTAACTGATCTATCGTGTCTTAAAGTATAAATGATAAAAAAAAACAACATCTGACTACAGCAGTAAGGGTTTCACATAGACTAAACAGTACAGCAACACTGCAGTATCTGAAACCTTACAGGAAAATTTATTGTGTTCATTTTCTATTTTTGCAATCGTTTTCTAATTAACTTAATTGTTTTAGTTTGGTCGCTGTAGCTTGGATTTTGAAAACTTGTGTGCATTTCTGTTTTTTAGAGAAACCAGTCCTGTTAATAGCCGGAATGATATTATTTCTAAAGATGTAGCTGCCTCATCTGTAAAAAGGTAACAAAGTTGAAAACTCCTTTCCTGAAAAAAGCACATTAGAACCATGATTATCCAAACACCCTGATTCTCTGAACTCCCATTCTTACGTAATATTCAGAAGTTTTTGCGTTTTTTAGAGAAGGAATAAGTATTGACTTTGCTTTATGTTCCTGGAGTTACTGCGAGCAAAATTTTCTTTTCAGTAGTCGTATACAATCAAGCATAGTTCACAAACACCAAAACTGAGTAAAGAAAAAGGTTTCCACTTTATTTTGCATGCAAATTGGATTATCCGAATTTTCAATTATCCGAACAACCTTTGGTCCCAATTAGTTAGGATAATCGAGGTTCTGCTTTATATGTATTTTGTTGTAATAAATTCACAATAAACAGATGTTCTCGTCCAGTGTAAGGAAACATTAAAAAAATTCTTAAATGATTTGTTTAATACTTATTCATGATGGTCAAACAATGAAGACACGTCGTATTTCAATGATGACTGTCAAAAACTGTGGTAGCATTGAAGTTTATTGACCGAGCGTACCGTCTCTAAAACCAACTTCGTCATCGGTCCAATTGAATACTCGCCACCATGTTTTAACTTGTTGAGGAATTAACACATGCAGGTGCAAACCGAGCTTATTTGGCTTTTCATCCTCTTGTCTCTTGCGGTTTGGTCCCCTGTGGCAGAAAAGCTCGATGGACAACACTTTGTCACAGCTTGGTTGCATGCTTTCACTTTCATCTGAAAATACTTTCCTTTATTAATGATTTTATCGTTGAAAATGCTCATTTCACTGTCAAACAAACCAACAGTTTCTGACCGTTGCTCAGTTTGCCCTCAGGCGCGATTGTCTTCACGTCAGCGCCAGGTGGCCATTAGCCATTTTTTTGTTTGATAGGCCACGCGTCAGATACGACTGTTGTGCTTGCATGTGGTTTTTGTGTGTTTTGTTGGCTGTGCCTTTATTTTTCATTCTCTGTTAGTGTGCACTGTTGTGATCCGAAGTCGTGGGGAAGAAAAGGTACCCATAGGTTCATGCGGACATTGGTTAACTCCTGGCGATCGACACAAAGCCTGCTGAAAGTGCTGCCCATGTGATTTCGTCGCTGTCAAGTGTGATGTGTTCCATTCCCACTTCGAGGATAATGTTTCGAGTTTCCTTCACACTTGGCTGAAATCCGAACAGAAGGAAGCGCAACGACCTCGTCATAAGTAGAGTGGTGGTAAAAGGGGATCCATCGATGATCGTTTGGTCAAGGAAGGCCTCATCCTGGACGAAAACTTTCTCCCCTCGCCTTCGCCTTTGTCTGATGTGAACTCACCGAGAATATCGTTGGTGTCCAGCCGTGAATCACACGTGCAAGACACTAGTGCATCATACACCTCCTTTCAAGCGCATCTTGAATTACTTTTCAGTGGTATGGAAACAAGGCGACATGGAGTCGAGCATGCAACACCAGGTGTCCGCGTGTTTGGCGCCATTGAAAAATTGGCTCAATCCGGAGTCGATGGCAACTAGGTCAACGGGCGCTGGAATCTCCGCTCTTGCCGTAGTTAATGGCAGCGTGATCCAGCAGTAACCTACTCGTGGGTCTTCGTCGTTCAACTCGTGTAATTTTTGTTGGAAATTCCTACGCCTAATTTGGAACGACCTCCCGGGTTGGGAAAAACCGGTTATTTGCTTAAACGTTTACTAAACGAACCTAATTTACCGTTTACCGTTTAAACGGTTTCCCCCCCCCCCCCCCCAACAAAATAAAAATAAAAAAGCTTGGAAACCTGCATTGTTGTTTAACTAAAATTAAACTAAATAACCAATATTTACATTTCCAAAGATAAACTTAAATTGTGCCGCAAATTATTTAAAAAAAAATTAAACCATTATGAACGATTGTTGTTGATATTCGGTAAAGTCCGAAAACATTATCGGGGGAAAAAAATGTGCTAACACCTTTCAAACTTCACCTATAAGTTCATCGAATCGTAACAGACTAGTATTAAACACCGGGTACCAGTTTTTTCCGTCTTTGATCAGTCGATGCGGGAAGTAAATTTAGCAGTAGGCCTAATCATAACATTTTTTTTATTTACCTTGATTATTATTTTTGTTGTAGGTGTCGTCAAAACTGGCGTTAAATTACTTTTGTGTGATGAAAATAGCACGTGGTTTAAGTGATCGTGACACATTAATCACGGAACAACATGCGGTCGTCATCTTGTCACGTTTGAACGCTGAAAATTCCGGGGAAATCCCCATTCCGGCTGCCATCGATGTTGACATTAATTTCAACGAATAAACTGCACCGTTTCAACGGCCGCTGGTGCCTCCTTTAGTATCGCGAGCTCCGACTGGTTGATTCATGCTTGGTGCCTATTGAACGCGTCGGGGCCAGTCATGAAATGACGTCACGCAAAGCGAGTAACGGCCGTTTCCATTGGAGCAAGTGTGCACGCGTTCTTTGTGTACAGCCGGCTAGGAGCCAAAGATGGCGGCCTGCAATGGACTGCGTGAGCGCTGTCGACGCTCGTTAATATTTGAAGACTTTAAACAACTTTAAAGTAGTAAAAACATTTTTAAAAATGGCAGAGTGGTAAAAAATACTGCAGAAGCATAACCAGTGGCTGTCAGCATTCCAACATCGCCGAGTTCAGAAAGTGTAGCGATTTCTTTGGCCGTTTTTCGGTATTTTTGGCCAAGAGCAGTTAAGATAATCGAATACAGTAAAACCTCAGTTCGGATAACTGAGGTTTTACTGTACATAAACAAAATCTATGGATATCCAATCAGAATAAAATAATTAATAAAAAAAAAAGCTAAGTATAATGCGAGACAAAACATAAGACTGACACCTTGCAACCAAATGTTTACAAATTTAGTATCCTCTTCTCATGTTTTCGGTTATAAATAAACGAAAAATGCTAAACGTTTAAACGTTCAAATTCCGGTTAACCATTTAAACGTTTAACCGTCCCAACCCTACCCGATACCCTGGATGCCCCTCGGATGGGGGAACCCCTCACCCACAACTGATCTTATTTGCGGTGGCCAGTGCTTCAGTTCCAGAGGGTCACATAGACCGGTTCAAGTTCAAGGACTCCATTCCCATGTTCTCGACCACCGGGACTCCCGTTACATGTCTGGTAGTCGTCGGTTGGTCTCCACCCAGTCCTGGAGGGAAGACGGGTTGTCGGTTGCCCAACCGTCCTTGGTCGCCCTACAGTCGTCCGTTGCCCAATAGTCTTCGGTCACCTCATGGTTGCCGGCCGCCCTGCAGTAGTTGTCGGTCGCCCCCTGGAAAGAGTCGTTCGCCTCATAGGAGTCACCAGTCACCCGGACATAGGTCGCCTGCACGGAATCTTCCATCACCTATTGAAACCGTTGATTTCTAAACAGAAGCGCTAGATCCTTCTCAAGGAGTCGGTACCCGGACCAAGGACGAAAGAGCTGGTTCACGATCAAGTAGGACCTTTCACGGAAGTCGCCCCACGCACACCGATCTCCTCTGAGGACGAAGGAGGAATCTTCCTCCTCCAAGGATAGGATGGGCAATTCCTTAAATTGCAGGAGGAACCCCGAGCACTACTCGTCTGAAGATAAGGACAACTCGGAGGACGACCACTCGTCTGATCATGAAGATGGAAACACCAAACTTTGTAAGCACCAGCTGTTAGCGAACGTAGCACAACTCGCATTCTTCTAACTCCTGGTTAAACTCGGTAAGGAAAGGCCGCAGTCCAATTCTGACAACGACGACAACCCCTTAGCACCACATATACGAACCAAGGAGTACCTCAAGCTCTCTTCTCCAGTCCGCAGTGGTATTCAGAGCACTACTCGAGAGAGGAGGAACCATCAGAGATGGCGGAAAGACCATAAAGGCTGGAGTGCCGCTTCCCTGACACAACGCCAATAGAAGGGTATTTTTCTTCGGCCATTGCAACTTTCGGACGCAAAGGCCAAGTCATACGCAGCTAACACAGAAACCAAAGTTCTACATGAGCAAGTTGCCATGGAGTACGACTCTTGTTTGCCTTGCCCTCACTCAATCAAAATCAAGACAAAATTGTAGAGATTGTTGACGACTTCAAAGGCTGAGCCTCTCCAGGCCTTTTGACACTTGGATTTAGTGTACTCTGTCTGCGTCCATGGCTGCACTAAAATCTTTTTTAAAGACACCTGAAAAGTGGGACGGAAAAATCCTCGAGAAATGCCTCCTGTTGATGACATAATTTTCCTACGTGGGCGGTCGAGAACATTGTTTTTGTAGGACGTGGTGAACGTCTGTCAGTGCTAGGATTGAACGAATTGAGTGGCTCATAATCAGGGTTCGAATCAAAGTTACTCGCCGTAGATTCACTGTCCCCGACACTGTCGCTAGGTTCACAGATCTCCTCTGAAGACAAAAGGTCTGTATTCTCTGCAGTTGCGTCCTATACGTCGCCTTCCTGAAGCGTACTAGGGTCACTCGGCACATGCCCGTACCCATCCATGGTATCCAGGTCAAAGTATGACTCGAGGTTCGCAATGTTCACCGTTTTCACTACTTCCGAGTCATTAACGTCCACCACTACATGTGTGAAGTCAGATGTCTTACTGACGACACGGTACGGGCCTGTGTAAAGGGGCGCAAGTTTTGTCGTTATCCCCGCTTCTGCATCCGAGTGTGGGTGGTTACAGACTTTAACGAACTGGTTCTTTTTGTGGAGACTAGGCAGTGGTGCTTATCATATGAAATCTTTGTCATCCTTGCTGCTTCTTTCTGGTGTTTCTTGGCAACGCTCCATGGTCACTACGTAGATCTGCACATATTCTACAATAAACTCGTGTAGAATGTGGGAGACAGAGAGTCTGTAGTTTCGTTCATGGGTCTCCCAAGTGCGTAAGAAAGAACGGAGTTTTCCTGGTGCTGGTGTTGGGGGCTGTGCGAACTACGTACTGAATCCTAGGTAGATATACGTCCCATTCGTAGTGGTCATGTTGCATGTACACTCGCAGGCAAGCTTTCATTGTCCTATTGAGTCGTACTGTGGCGTTCGCTTCAGTGTGAGCGCGTCGTTCGATTGTGATCAGTGCCCGTTAGGCGTAGAACCTCTTGAAACAACTTTGCGACGAATGCAACACCGTTGTCCGAGACGAGAATTGCTGGCGGACCTAATCCATCCACGACTGTAGACAGGTACTTCCTCGTTGTGGACTTCTCCGTGGCATACCTCGTTGGTACTAGCCATGCATAATTTGTGAAATAGTCGATGAATGCCAAGATAAATCTGTGACCCTTCCTTGTCTCTGGGAGAGACCCGCTGAAATCATCGACTCCAAGCATGTGCACCTGGTGCGACAGAATCACTGGACACGTTACCTGCTCTCTTTGTTTGTGCTACTTTGATCATTTGGCTTTGAGTGCACGATCTGACGTACAACTGTAAGAAGTCCAGGCTAATCAACCTTCATGAATGTGAATTGTGTGGGACTCTGCAAGTAGACATTAAAATTCGCTCGTCATTATCAGTTATCTCCTCGCCATACAGACTCAATTTTAGCAGTTGTGCTTAATGTTTAAATGTTGTTTGCAACAATCTGACACTCCATTCAGGTCAAGTGGCTAGTAGCAGTATTGCATGCTTGGGAGGAGAGCCCTTTTAATTCTGCCTGCAACACCGCAAACCGCTTGTTTCTAGCTAGTACAAGCTCCCGGTTCCCGAGAAACAATAATTTGAGCATCAGGGTTTGTTAGTCAGTCGCCATTTTGGCGAATAGCGCTGAAAATCAAGTCACAAACTAATGAATATCCATTGCCATTTGGCGAGTGGCGACCAACATTGGTGAAGGTTGAGGCCAATGCGCTATAGATCGCAATCTGCTGAGTCATCTTTGTAGCAATCGTTTAAGCACAATTTCAAATAAATAAAAGATATCAGCACAATATCTTCAGCAAATTTTCGGCTGTCAATTCTCTGGAGATGTTGGGGCTCAGACGACAGTTTTCTTCAGGCAAAAAAACCGAAATTTCACTCCACTATGTCATGTTTGATCGTCGTTACGATGGTCTGCTTTTCGAATCGGCGGTCGAGCGTAGCCTCCACCATTTGCAAGGGCGGTTTTCCACCTCTTGCGCAGCTCATCATTAAACTCACTACGGAGCAGAAACTGTATTCCAGGTTTGGATGGTCCCTGGATATTCATCAATTCAACCTTCTCTCGGATGAGGTGTTGAGTAGCCAGGGACTCCAGGCTCCTCAAATGCACATCTCTGTTTGAGTTAGACTCAAGGAGTGTTTCAGTGCCTTCCCAGTTGATGTTGTGGTGCGATTCCGTGTGGTGCACTGCAATGCCGTTTGTTGTCATTCTACTTCTGGTGTCCCCGCCATGTGCTGCTTGACACGGCAGCTAATTCCTTTGCGTGTCTCACCAACACCTTTAGAATCTGCTGAGTGTCTTTTAAACTCCAAGGTGACCAGCTTGAGCATGGTCGTGATCAGTTTGTCCATGGCTCTTCCTCTGTCTGGGTCAAAGTCATAGACAAGTCCATCGTCCAATTTGTAGATCGCCAAGGTATGGACTACAAACTTCACGGTCTCACTATTTCTCGTAGGTCTAACGTCGCTCAGAAGTTTGCTGACTCGTAGAATAGCGGGATCTGCCATTTGTGCTGCTTGACACGGCAGCGAATTCCTTTGCGTGTCTCACCAACATCTTTAGAATCTGCTGAGTGTCTTTTAAACTCCAAGGTGACCAGTTGAGCGTGGTCGTGGTCAGTTTGTCCATGGCTCGTCCTCTGTCTGAGTCAAAGTCGTAGACAAGTCCATCGTCCAATTTGCAGATCGCCAAGGTATGGACTACAAACTTCACGGTCTCACTATTTCTCGCAGGTCTAACATCGCTTAGTACTTTGCTGGCTCGTAGAACAGCGGGATCTGCCATTTGTGCCACTAGCAGTTGTTCCCTATCCTCAATGGCAAGGCAAGGCAGCGTCCTGATGTACCACTTCGGCAGAGGGTTACGAGACAGCGCATCAGCCACCACATTGAGTTTTGCCGGTCTGTGGATGACCGTTAATTTGAACGCTTGCAGACGGATTGCCCAGTGTGCTTGTGTTCCCTTAAGTCTTTTTGTTGGACAACACCCATTTAAGAGCCTCGTCCGTTATTACAGTAAAATGTGTGCTGTCCATACTGTGATGCAATTTCTCAATCGCTATTACGGCTGTCATTGCCTCCTTCTCGAATGTAGAATTTTGCTGCTCCCTTTCAGAACTCTTACGTGCACCTTCCCTACAATGAGCTGGGACATCATGGCCCCAAGACCAACGATGTCGAATGATAGGCAAAATCCGGCAACTTTAGCACATCAGATGCCAGCAGTTTATAGACTTCATTGTATAAACGAGACGGTGTGTTGCTGTGTCCCGTGAAAGGGACTGTCCTTCTTGAGGGGCTCGTTAAGACAGTACAATGTTTTCGGGAATTCCCGAATGAACTTGCAGAAGTAGTTGGCGCGTCCCAAGAACTGATAGTTGATGCGCATTCTTGGGATGTGGAAAGTTTTCCAAGGCCGCTTCTTTGCTTGTCAATACTGATGATTCTGTGATTCTGTTCCCCAAGATCATCATTTCGGGCCTACAGAAATGACATTTACTTAATCGTCAAGGTGACTCCATGTTTCTTCAATGCTGCAAACACACTACACAGTCCTTGCAGGTGATCGGACCAGATAACACCAGGCACTACGATGTCATCGACATACACGACGCATACAGTGTCAGTCAGGCTTCCCAGGGCGAAGGTCATGGCACGCTGGAACTGTAGTTTTTAAGCTTCTATTTGCGCAGAAAGGTAATCGAAATATCGTAATTTGTGCATAGAGTAATGCATCATACATTTATTACGACACCATGTTTTTTATGGAGTACAGAATAGGTGGCGGTAAGAGAAACGGAAGCAGCCTAACATATCCGGTAATACAAAACCCGGTGGAAAGTAGAAACTGAAACTAAATCTAAAGCAGCTCTAGCAAGGTGATGAGCTAAATATTATAGCTTTTAAAACGCAGGAACCCAACATTCTAAATATAGGCTATAGGCTATCAAAAACTAATGACAACACTCTACCTTGTTGGGGCTCCAAAATTGCAACACTGCTACACTAGTCCTTCCTTCAATTTTTCATGACACAAAAAGTTTGCGTTACATATATATTTTTTTTTCCCTTTAGGTCTGAAGTTCTGGAAGGGTCCCATGGTCCCATGGACAGCGAGTTTTCGTTGGTTTTTCTGGCCGACAGAATCTTTGTGCCTTATTTTCGCTTGATGGGACATATGAGAAGTTCACGTTGCTTTTCGTAACATGGTCTCTTAGGGAGTGGCACTTTAAATCAATGTGGTTACTGCTCTCCGCAGTTACTTTATTTTTAGCTAGACAAATACCATCTTGGTTGTATACTTTCAATTGGGTGGGGGTTTCAATGAACATCCTCATCCCTACTTCATTTTGAAAGTTCTTCAGCCACAACAAACACTTCCTTGGTAGCCAGACACGTTGCGAGGTACTCTGCTCCACTGTAGACAGCGCTTCTGTCGCCTGCTTTGGCTCTTCCACAAGATTGTGGCACCAGCTAGTATGCTGACATAACCGCTAACGATATCCAGTTTGTCTTTTTCGTCGTTGTTCGTTTTGCCATCTGCTACGAACTTAACAGTAATTTTCCTACCTCTCTAGCGTAGTGGGAACGTCCTGTGCCCATCACCCATAGTTTTTAAGTTTCTATTTGTGCAGAAAGGTAGTCGATTTATGCGTAGAGTAACGCATCTGACCTTTATTACGACGCTATATTTTTACGGAGTACAGAAAAGGTGACGATAAGAGAAACGGAAATAGCCTAACATAGCTGGTCATACACAGTCCGGTGGAAAGTAGAAACAGAAACTAAATCTAAAGCAGCTCTAGCAAGTCGACGAGCTAAATATTATAGCTTTTAAATCGCAGGAGCCCAACACTCAAAATGCAGGGTGATCCATAAAAATCGCAACAGCAAAATTTTTACTACTATCCTAAAATACTTACCTGTATTTTATTTATGCTTTCCAAGTTTGGAAATGCCTTTCGTCCCAACCTTAATTTAAACACACTCCGGGCCCTTGCAATGGCGCTCCCTGGGGCGCATGACCGCCGTCAGGCGGCGCCCCTCTCCCGCTACTCGTCACAGTTTGTTTGGGACGCGACGAGTAAAGTCGCATCGTTTTTCGCTCAGCCGAATAGGCCTAAAATGGCGGATTGTAATCGTTGTTCCTGCTTCGGGAAAGAGGGAAGGCTATTCGATAGAAGACTAGACCTGAAGGATTGGCGTGTTTTCGGATATTATGTGGAGTGTTGGAAGATCTAGAGTGCCAGTTTTGCCAAGAACTGGTGATTCTGGGATCGGCAGAATGGGACAAAGGAAGTTGGGCGCGAACGGCGCCCATTGGCGATGTTTATCGACAAACGTAACCACGTTTGTCTGTTTTAACGTCGCCGTGTGTCATTATTTATAGTAGTTTGCACGTTTGCTTGCCATTTTACGTGCTTTGTGAATTGTGGTGATGGTAATAGCGGCGACGAGTCGTTGTGTGTAGTGTTTACACAGGCAAATTGAGTTTGGGACTGCATGGGACCGGCGGTGTCCGTGTCCGTTGGTGTCCGCGTCTGGCAGTGTCCGTCGGTGTCCGTCGGTGGCCATGTCCGGCAGCGTCCGGTGGATCAAAGGTTCCACGCATGCAAACGCAGGCAGTCCGGGTTGCGAGGCCACGCTGCTGAATGGAATTACAGGTAATGAAAAGTACAGGTAATGTGACTGACGCTGCGTTTCCTAACCTAAGGAAACGACGGGTCGGATTTGGTAACACGGCCACGACCGTTATAGCTAGCCCGGGTCACACCCTAGGGCGGTTAGTCGGTCCTCTGGCGTAGATCTGTTGGTGCTGGACTCCTACCGCTACTCCCGTCATCGGGGGGGTGGATGGCAGTCCTCACCAGTCCCAGTCCCAGGGTCCGCGACTCTTGCGGACATGGGCGGACGACATGTCACTGGGACAGTCGGCAGACTCGACACCGAGTCGACAGTCTGCCGATCTACCACTAGTCCGGACTGCAGCTGTCCGGTCCGGACTACCAGTCCGGGACTGCAGCTGTACGGTCCGGACAACCAGTCCGGGACTGCGGCTGTACGGTCCGGACAACCAGTCCGGGACTGCGGCTGTCCGGTCCGGGTCTAAGGCAGTCCGGGACACGGGCTGTCATTGGCAGGGGCTGCGGACAGCCAGTGGCATGCGAAGTTTTCGCAGGTCTACTTGACCGTGTGATGATTATGGTTATCTGAAAATCATCGTACTGAATGCGGTATGGTATATATTTCGGCGAGAATTAGAGAAAAATTAAAACGGAAATTTTCTTGATTATAGGGTCAACTACAATTTTGCAGGTTGTACCAGTGGCCCAAAATATTTTAACAAGACTTCATAGAAAAAGTGAAATGGTAAAGTTCTTGATTATAGGCACACCTACAATTTTGAATGTTGCAGGTTGTGATAGTTGCCCAAATTAGTTTACAAGAATTTACAGAAAAAGTGAAATTTAAAATTTCTTGATTATAGGTACTACTACGATTTGGAAGGTTGCCCAAAATATTTTAACAAGAATTTATAGAAAAAGAGAAATGGTAAAGTTCCTGATTATAGGCACACCTACAATTTTGAATGTTGCAGGTTGTGATAGTTGCCCAAATTATTTTAACAAGAATTTATAGAAAAAGTGAAATAAAAAAAAAAAAAAAAAAAAAAATTTCTTGAATTTAGGTACAACTACAATTTTGAACGGTGCTGGTTGTGCCAGTTGCCCGATACGTCCGTATAAAGCTGGGGCATGGAGTATTTCGGGGCATTTATTTGTTTTTAAAATTAAAATTTTTTAATTATTTATTTTTATATTTTATGTCTTAATTTGTTTGGTGCATTTGGGTGTCGTAGATTTTTTAGTGCATAGGAGCGTGTGATTGGACAATGCGCTGAAGGTGACACAGACCATCCATCATGGACAGGGGGGGGGGGGGCAACATCCCTCACCCCCCACA